>PVKN010034019.1:0-11911 GCA_004027915.1 Capromys pilorides
ACAAAATAGAATCTCTGACTCAGAAGAGATATCTAAAGAACAGACTATTTACAGAGAGGTTCACAGAAATCAAAATAGAGTTCTTTCTGAAATAGAAAATGACAAAACAAAAAAGGACAATGCAATCTCAGGCTCTAAGCCCACCTATAACAAATCTAGAAGACAACAGCATAAAAGAAATTGGAAATGACATACCTGAAATCTCTGAAATAATAGCAACTAAAGTAAAGAAACAACTGTAGAGGGTAACAGAGGAAACCAGACCAGAAATAATTTCCTTCCCAGGTTAAAAAAGAAATGACAGATACAATGAAAAAATTACTAAGCATTTCTAAAGAACACATTGATAAAAAAATAGGGAATAAAAAAAATGATGGAAACCTTGAATAATCAACATAGAAAAGAAACAGAATGCATGAAGCAAATTCAGAGATGCAGGAAATGAAAAACTCCATCACATGTTGACAAAACCGTTTGAATGAAAGCGAAGATAAGATAGACTTTCAGACCTTCAAGACACTATTGCAGCTTGTGAACACGTAAAGATTGTCTTAAAATCTCTTAAAAACAAGGATCCAGGAAATGATTCAACAGCTGTGAGATGATGCAAAGGTGAACAATATAAGATTAATAGGTATCAATGAGAAAGAAGGGACAACACAAATGACATAAAAAGAATATGGGCAGAAATAATAGGAGAAAACTTCCCAAATATGGGGAAACATCCCAACATTCAGGTAATTGAGGCACATAGAACTCCACATAATATCAACCCAATTAAATCTATAACCAGATGTACAATAATCAAGATCCCAGAAACTCAGTAAAACAACATACTAAATGCCACTAGAGAAAAGAAACATCACATTTAAAGGAAAACTCATCAGAACAACTGCAGATTTCCCATCACAAACCACAATGATGGAATCTTGAGGATTGAAGCAAAAGGGATTTCTCATTAATGTCACATGCTAATTTTATAGGCCAGGAGGAGATTCTGTGGATCAGTCTCTCTGTGACCAATCAGTGTTGTTAGCCATCAAGACAGAGGAAGAGCTGAGCAAGGTCCTGTTACAACAATTAGTTGTTCTGATCTATTAGTGACATAACATCTTTGCTAAAACTTCAATGTCTATAGTGTATGATCCTACCTCAAAATAAAGGCAACAAACATTAACCCTTGTTCCTCTTATCCAACATAATTTTGATATGAATTGTGTGCTTTCCTTTCCTATCAGTCATGTTGCATTCTACAAATATTTGGTTGTCTTAATTATATAAAAAGGATATGATATACACATTCTTTACTTAATATTTTATTGTCAATATTCATACTATTCATGTTGCTATAGGCATACATTATGAATGTTATACAGTATGAATAAACCAGAGTCCACTGATCTTCCATAGCTGGACATTTATACTGGTTCAAGGTTTTGCTTCTGTGAACTTTGCTGTTATAGCTCCTTATGTGCAAAAATTTGCTTTAGATAATATCTAGAAACTACTAGGCCTGCTAGGCGTGGAGGCGTGTGCCTATAGTCATAGGTACTTGGGAGGCTGAGATGGGAGGATTGTTTGAGCCCACCAGTTCTGGACTGCAGTATACTATGCTGATCAGGTGTCTGTACTAAGCCAGGAATGGAGGACCACCAGGTTGCCTAAGGAGGGGTGAAATGGCTCAGATCAGAAACTACTTAGCCATAAAGTCTAACTGTGGAAGAAATGTTATATTGCATTCCAAAGCATATTGCCTCTAGCAATGTATAAGATTCTACAGGTGCATTCTTTTCAGTATAGGATACTGAATATCAAATATTTTCATCTTTGTTAGATGTTTTATTTATTTATTTACTTCTTTTAGAGAAGAGTCTACAGGGTGTTCAGGGTCTTACTACTAGATTGGACTCATAGTGATCTGCCTGTTTATAGCCTCCCAAGAGCTGAGATTATAGGCATGTGCCACTACGCCCAGTCTAGATGTTTTAATTTTAATCCAATAAGCATAAAGTGGCATCTCATTGTACTAACTTGCAATTCTCTATTCATCAGTAGTGATGAACAACATCTTTATGTTTCCTTTTTATGTAATATCTATTCATGTCTGACTGGTATTTGAGTACTTTGTATTTCTCATGTTATCAATAGTAAAAAACTGAAAAATCATATTTAAAGAAAGAATATTTCAGGTGGACATGGTGGCACACACCTGTGATCGTAGCACTCTGGGAAGCTAGGACAGGAGGACTATAAATTCATGCCCAGACGTCTTAGCAAGCACCACCTCAAAATAAAAAATAAAAAGGGATGAGTATATAGCTCAGTGCAAACCCCCAGATTCAATCCCATTAGCACATGGGCGCGTGCGCATACACACGTGCACACACACACAAAGAATGAGAAAGAATATGAGTGAATTTCTACACTAGAAATTATAATGTGTATAGGAATAGAACCCCCTTCATCAGCATGGGTCATGAAAAAAATAAAACAAAACAAAACAAAAACTAACCCCCTTATCAAAAGAAAAAAAGAAACCTGTTTGGAAAAAAAAAAATTAAAAAAATCTTACTGGCAATCGATTATAGGGCCTTCACACTGAGCTATAGTCATTTATTATTTTTAATTTTAGAAAAGATGTTGCCCAGACTGGCTCCAACTTGCAATCATCCTGCCTCAGCCTTCTCAAGCAATGGGATTAACAGACCTATACCACCACACCCAGCAAAATTCAACATGTCTAGGACCTAAATATATGGTGACATATACCACGTTGTTGCTAGTGTTAATAATTTAAAGATATCAAATTTCCCCATATTTATTTATTTATTTATTTATTTTTTGAGACAGAGTTTTGCTATCTAGTTCAGGCTAGCTTGGAACTCATTCTGTAATGTAGGTTGGCTTCAAACTCATGGCAATTCTCCTTCCTCAGCCTTGCAAGTGCTGGATTAGTCATGTGCCAACATGGCTGGTTCTCCCCATACTGAATTCAATACAATTCTAATCAAAATTCCTACTTCTTTTTTGTATGAAATTTGATAAACTTATTAGAAGTTTCATATGCCTGCATAAAGACTGAAGAACAGTATGGAGATGTCTAAGAAAGAGCAAGGGAACTATTTAGACATCAATAATATAATAAAGTTTTAAGTCACAGAGGTATTTGGCAAATAGTCGAAACAGATAACTCAGAAATCTGATTCATACTTGTATAAAGCACTGGTATATGACAGAGATAAAATGGCAAGTTGACAATAGAAAATAATTATCTGTAGAAAAAGATAAAATTAGATACATCCTTCACATCATAGAAAAACAAAGCCTCTAAATGAAAAGCAAAGAGTAACATCTTTTAAACCTTACGGTAAGGCACTGGTTTCTTCAGACAGAAAATGTTATTAAGAGTGAAAATTTGAATATATTAAAATTAAATACATTGTTTAAAAAAGTTAAGTGACAAGGCACATACGGTGGCATGTCTATAATCCCTGTACTGCAGAAGGAGGAGTATAAAGGACTGCAAGTTCAAGTCTTCCTGGGCACGTTATGGTAAACCTGTCTCAAAGTAAAAAATAAAAAGATGGGGAAATACAAATATCACACCTAAAAAGCAGTCTTGAGGCTAGGGGGTGTGACTCATAGGTAGCAGGCTTGCCTAGCATGTACAAGGCATGGGTTCAATCACCAATACCAGGGATTCATGGAAATAAAGAATTTTTATAAATAATTTGTAACTCAAAATTGCTGGCACATGGCTGCATTGTTTTAGTTCTAACTGTTTCATTAAGAGAGATTATACATCAAATGTATGTATGTATCACAAATTTATGTGGATATAAAAATGAAACATGATTACACTAGGTGTAACTTCTCTTCAAGGGCAGACATACTGCTCCTCTTTTAGAGCACAAGAAAATTTTATTTCCTGCCTTTCCAACTCATGACTTAATTTTACTGAAAGGAATATAAATAAAGTGACACAGGTTATTCACTGGTGAAAGCATTTAACTGCCAATGTTCAATTTTCAGTCTTGTTTTCCTCTTGCCACGGTGAACTCCCATGTGACAGCACCAGAAGACAGTGTGAAGTCACTGTGTAGCAACTTGTGTTCATGCTCTATTATCTCACTATTGAAACATGGGCCTGAAAGTATGGATTCTTAACTACCCTTCACCTATCCCAAATTGCGAAGAATTTAAAATATTACTTTTACATAATATAATTTCTAGCCAGAAGCAGTGACACATGCAAGGAGGGCTGGGAGTTGTAGGTCAATCTAAGCTATATAGCAAAATCCTTTTGCAAAACGAAACATATTACTTAATCTAGACTATTATGTAAATCTTCTTTATCCTTGCGAACTCGTCTCTGCCCATATATATTATCTCTATGAAAAATTCCCAAGCTTCATCCAATTCTCAGCAGAATGGGGTTCTCCTAACTATGGTAGAAACTCCTGTACATTTACCCTTACTTTATCTCATGGTCTGTCTCATAAGACTATAAACTCTGTTGGAAAAAATGATGCCTTGTTCATCTTTATAGCCCTAATGCAAAAGTCATTATCTAGAACTTGGAAGATGCGAAACAAGGGATACTGTATTGTGTACATCTGGATTAAGTGAATGGATGTCAAAATCAAGTAGGGAATTTGAGTGGATCAAGTTGGGTAGTAAACTAACACAGTAGCAGCATAATCTTTATGAAATAACTTTAAAGATCTCCAATCAGTCAAAATTTCCACAATCTAATCTACACTAACTCAGTTATTAATTTGTTTCCTTTTCCAATTCTCAGTCCCAGATTATTCTAAATCATGCTAAAAATGCACAGGCTATTCAAAGTCCAACCAATTTCCTAAAAACATAAAGAGCATGACAGGACTTGATTTCTTCCACACTAAATAGGTATTTAAATTACAAAACCAAGAATGGCTGTAAACTTCCCAGTGGTGTTCACAACCAGGTACACCTCACAAATCTCAACGAAATTTCAATGACAAAGCACAATTCATATCACTATGTTTTCTGCCAAGTATCTAACTTCATCAAAATATTTTTAAAAACATACTCATTTAATGATTACTCCACAAATTAGGAGATAAAGCACAAGATTTTAGCTGATCCTGAAACTAGGGTCAGGGCTGTCCACACACATACACACACACACACACACACACACACACACAACTTTAACACAGAAAGGCCTGACATCTGACCTCTCATCCTCTTTCCGTTTGCTGATTCTAAAGCGCAGGAAAGAAAATTCATCTGATCACCGGAAGAGAATACAATATTCCAGGTGTATCGTAAAACAACGTAGGTGGCGTTCATCCAGTCTCACGATCCCTTTAGACAAGAAACCATCCTCTATAAATTCTCCTGGAGTTGGTACCTCCCTCCTCTACTCTTAGACTCGATCCACCCGAAGGGGACAACTCTGCAGCAGACTCATTTCCTCGGAACCCCAAGTCTCACTTCTTGCACAGGGCACAGTCAAATCCCCAATTCTCTTCCCCGCGGCGCGCCCCTCTACTTCAGCTGGCCTCTGTCAACCTCCGCAGCCCCATCAATGTTGGCCGCCCACTTAAGACCTCCAGCCCCCACGGGAACACAGCTTATTCCACGCCCCCTTCTTTAAGTTGCAACCCCACTCCTCCTTAGACCTAATGATCAAAATTCCGCCTTCACAGCCCGTTACCTTTATTCTGCTTTAGCCGCCTCAGCTCCTCCTCAGAGAAGCCCGCCCAACCGCGCGCCATTAGCCCAGGTTACGCGTACCCCAATAGAACCCAAACCTCTCAGGCCCGACTGCCAACTCGGCGGCCCAGGCACATCCGGGTTCTTTCCCGGTAGCAGTACAGCAGCCAATCAGCGCGTCACTCTCCGCACCTCCTCGGACGCCCAGGTCCCTTCGAGGGTGCCTGAGGCAGTGCCGCAGTGCCAGAGAAACGGCCTGAGCAAACTTTGACCGCGCAGTTGTTCGCTTCCCATCATTTGCCTCTATCCTGTCTCCTGGCTTTTATTCTCGTTGTTTCTTCCTTCAAAGACGGGAAAAGGCAGTGTGAATGGGGGTTGCGCTCGGTAGGCGCTAGGAAGAGGCAGACGCGGCGGCGGAAGGGAGAGGGCGGGGCGGCCCCTGGGGTCCTCGACGTTGGGGGGCGGGGGAGCGGGCGCGGGAGGAGGAGCCGGGCGTCCAGCCTTAGGTTGGAGGGCCGCGGGCTGCGGTAGGGGCGGGTGCGGGCTGACCGGACAAAGGTTCCACGTTAAGGCTAGAAGCTCGGAAGGCTGGACGCGTTCATGCTAAGCGAACCTACACGTGACAGAACTGGAGCTCGCAGACATGTTGCGTCCAGAATATTTTTCTCTTAGTGGGTTCCTTTCTCAAAGATTGTTGCTAATATGTGGTCTTTCTAAAGGGCTCCATGAATGGCTCCCCTTAAGTTTTTTGTTTGTTTTCAGAGAACACAGTGTAAAACGTGGACACTGAAGGATGAAGCACAAATTTTAGGAGTCTGTTGAAGTCCCTGGTACTTGGGCTTCCCTATTCGCAATTCAAGTAGCATTAAAAAATATAGACATTTTCAGGTTAGATACATAGGTCAGGTTTCTCTTTTCACTCTTTTGCTTAACTGCAGCTTAACTGTAAAACATTATCAAGGTTTACGTTTGAAAAATTTCAGTATAACTTTGAATGCCAGTGTGTTAATATTTTTAAACAAATTGAAATAAAGCCTGGAAAACACGCCAACCTGAAAAAAAGAAAGAAACAAAGAAAGAAAGAAAGAAAAAATTGAACTGAGAATTTTAGATTGAGATAAGAAATTTGACAAAGAAAGAAAGTTCAGAATTTCTCTGATCTTCAAACTGAAAATTCAAAGAGTTTGTGAAATTTGGGAACACCATACACACTTTAAAATGTGCATTCATTTTTCAATATATTTTAAAAATGAAATTGTATTTTGAAGGATTAGGATAACATCCAATTTTTGAAAATAGTAGTAATACATTGGCATCAACATTAATACAGTTTCAGAGTAGTAGATGGGAAACCATGGCAGTCTAGTAGTTACTTCAATTTCCCTTTTGTGGGCAACCGCCATCTGATTCTTTTAATGTTGGACCAATTTACGTGCCCCATGCTGAATTTTGTACATATTTTAATTCACGTCCAGTAAAAAAGAATTAAATTTTTGTTGTTGCTACTGAAGCTAAGACCTTTTCACTGAGGTAGCCTAACTCTTTTCATGTTTGTTTGTTTGTTTATTTATCTGAGACAGGGTCTTGCTGGTTTGCCCAAACTGGGCTAAAAGTTGTGATCCTCTTCCCTCAGCCTCCCACAAGGCTGGGATTACAGGTATATGTCACTATAATCTTAATGGAAATGATAGTGGATGGTATTTTAAAAGGTTTGGATTACCCCAGATGAGAACCACAGCTGAATAAGAGATAGTAAAAAATGACAAAGTATCTATTCATCTGTATAAAATTACAATTTAGAATTATAATTCACATTAACATTTCGACTTTGCAGTGTTCTAATCGTCAAAGAAATAGGAATCTTCATGATATAGGTTGAGAAAGTGCTCCAGAGATTGGTTTTGCTGGGCCCTAAAACTATTGCTGGTGTTAAACCAGGCATAAGGTATTTTTTTTCACCTGGTAATATAAATTTTGTTAGGGATAAGTGTATGATACTGTTACTGGCTAGCATGATTCCTTGTTGTAGGGATCCGTTGGTCTTACTGCGAACTTTGCATCACATGACACAAGACTGCCCAGCGACCAATAGCTGGCCTGAATCGGACAGGACGTTTTTCTCAGCACTGGGGTAGCTTGTTTGCTTTAGGTACTGAGGCCCAGTCCCACCTATACACTCTTGATCAATTTCCTGGCTTCCTGTGCCTCCCAACACCTTGTGTTAGTAGAAATGAATTAGAAATGCAAATTAAAGCTAAAGTGTAAATTTGCAACACAAAGATTTAGGTAGAAAGGAGAGAAAATAGGGGAAAACTCTCTTGAGGATCAGAATTCAGACTGACCTACACCCTAAGCTCCACAAGGCCTCATGGCTTATGGGTTGATTTTGCTCCTCTCAAGTGATGGTAGCTGTTTTAGTCTTATGCGATTCTGCTTTTTGGGAACCTAGATGACTACCAGTTTAGGAGAATGGCTGGAAACATCTAATCATAACACCAGGAAGTGGCCTAGAACTGAGTGTTGTAAAGGCTAATAATCCAGTGTCCCTCTGGATCCAGAAAATTGCTTTATTATCTTGTTCTCTTTGTTTTCCCTCTGATACTAGGGATTGAACCCAGCACATTCTCACTAAAATACACATTAACCCTTTTTTATTTATTTGCTTTGTGACAAGGTTTGCTAAATTATCCAGACTGAGCCTCAATTTGACATCTTACTGGGAAATTGCCTTCTAAAAATGGATTGCCAGATAAATATTACTGGGTTTTATCAGGTCTCCTGGAGTTGGATTCCCGGTTCTTCCTGGGTCGGACAAAGAATTGAATGAAACAAGCAAATAAAATGGTGACAGAATTTATTGGAAAAAGTAAAAGTAAAGACACTGACTCTGCACAGCTAGTTTGGGCCAATTAAAAATGGAGGAAAGAAAAATAAAGACAGACCCTGGAGAATGCCAGGGGGGATACTATGAGGAAAGCCACAATATCAAGCCCTTCTTGGCATCTGTGTTCTTTCATGCTCTCTAAATCTTGAGGTAGTCAGTGAGAATTCTATATATAGGTCCTGAGAGAAGGTACTGGGATTCCACATCATAGGCTGATGTCAGGCCCAGGCTATCCTATTGAAAACCACCTGGAGTTCTCTTGAGAAGTCCACATTCCGGGTGTTGGGAGTTACTCTGCCCATGTGTTCTCAGATGTTGTAATTAACTGGTCAAACCCACTTCCTCAGCCGGTTTTGCCACTCTCCTATCTCATTCTTGCCTCAATCCTCAAGGTGCTGGGGTTACAGGCATGTGTCACTGTTATAAACTAGTTTAAGTGACTCCATTTTATACTACTTAATGAGTTGCTTGTCCTCTGGCTCCCCCTGCCCAGCCATAAACCAAAGAATGTGCTAAGCCTTTTAGAGACAAGATGAGACCCCAGGTACCCCAACGCTCACACCAAAAAATTGACTTAACCCCTGCCCTAGTTGACATGAGCCCTCCTACCCTAAGACAAACTATGTCTTTGTTTTAATTTAACCCAGACTCCGGGATGACCAATACTTTGTATTTCCCTTGTTGTAAGACAACTCCAATTTTCGCTCTCTAACAAACTTTGTCCTTGCAGAAAGTTGACTCTGCTGTCTGCTACAGACTTTGTGACTGCCGCATTATAAAACCTTGTTCTCACCATAAATTTGTAATATCTCTTCTTCCTCCCTGACCCTGGTGCCAAATGTCTTTCCTGATTACAAGCAGAGCAGCTCTGTAACATCCCCTCTCCCTTCCTAACCAGGTGCCAAATGTCTTGCAAAGTTCTTCTCTCCAATCAAATACAGACTCCCCTTTTCTCCACCTCCCCCGCCCCATTTTCCTTTAAATATCTTTGTCCTCTCTCAGCAAATGCTTTTTCATTCCCCTGACCCACAGGGGAGTGGAGGCCGCTGAGCTCAGCTAATAAAAAGTACTACAAATTTTTGCTTTTGGGTCTTTGTTGTCATCGTGACGTGCAACAGTCACCACCTGGTTTCTGTATCCTGAAGGTAAATGAAATAGGCCAAGTAAATTTAGAATTAATGAACTGTTTTGCCAACTTTTCTTAAATGTGTGATACCTATATCCAAAATTTAAAAGTATAAAAGATGCAAAAATGAAGGTTAAGCTTTGTTCTACTCTTAGTTACCTATTGAACAGGTATAGGTCCAAGTAAGCAGTGGTAGTTTTTAGTAAAAATCAATTTTCCTGTTTCAGAAGAGAATATAAATCATACTTTTGCTCAATAGCAGCTTAAGGGTCTAAGACTTTGTTCTTTATCCATGTGGTGGTTTCTTACTGTCATTACTGTCAATACAAACAAATCTCAAATGCCAGGATAACTTAAATCACAGCTACTAGGCTTATGTACTATTTTGCTAGAAAAGTAGGCTGAGTTTTTCTAATCCACCCATTACCTATTTTTTTCAAGATCTGAACTTGAGTTTTTTCACCAAATATAAGTAGGAATCCCAGTCTTCATGACCCCTTTATTTCCTAGAGTCCTCCTTTCTACATGTTTAGCTTTCTTTTAAGTTTTGTTGATATATTTTCTTATTTAAATAGAAACATTGTGTATTATACAGCTGTTTTATGTGTTTATAGGGAGGGAACATCTGTGATGACTTAAGACCATAATAATATTGTGTCCAGACTATAATATTGCTCTCCACCAGAGCAGCTAATCTTTTAATAAAAATCTAATCACCTGGGGATGGAGGCACATATCTACAATCCTAGTTCTGTGGGAGGCTGAAGCAGGAGGATCCCAAATTGAAGCCCAACCTGGGATTTAGCCAGACCCATTTTAAGATTAAATAAATAATTTTTTTTAAAAAAGGGCTAAGGATGTAGCTCAGTCAAACTCTCTGAGTTTAATCCCTAGTTGTGCAAAACAACTCCTAATTATTGTAAAGGTTGATACATTGTGTCCACTTTAGAACTGGGGTGGGGGGAGGGGAGTCAGCATCCTCACTTGGTAATTGCCCTCAGGAGGGCCTGGTAATAGCAAGAGGGCAGATAGTATGTGGGTAGATAGCTGGCATAAAATATAAGGGAGAAAAAGAGGCTTGCTCCCACCCCCTTTTGCTCTTGTTGCTTCGGCTGTCTGCTGCTGCCTATAAGTGTTGCCCTGAGCCATTCTACCCTACCTTGTAGCCGGTTGAAGCGACCACAAACTGAGCTAAATAAATCTTTCCTTCATTTTGGGTGTTGGATATTTTGTCTAGGCAACGTGAAAAAAGTTACCAAGACAACTGTCTATAACCTAGTTATAAGTATAAAATGGCTTCCCATCACACTGCTGAGTGAAGGCACCGTACCATCGTGTTTCTCCGTGATCTGATCTCTGCCTTCTATTGGTGTAAGCAGTTTCCTTTACTGTGTACCCCCTAAACCCCAGTCTGCCAGATCTCTTCCTCTATTTGCCCACCCAGGGTTTTCCCAAGTGCTGTCCTTTTCTGGCTCGTTCTTGTTACTTTAGTTTTCAGCCTCAATGTTCACATAAACTTTTAAACCACCCTACCTAAGTAACGTCTTTCCATTTTCTGTATTATATTTATATCCCTAATTATAATTTCTAAGTTATTTCTATTTATTTATTCTATTTCTGTTAAATAGCTCCACAAGATCAGGATTGTATCTTTTTTATATATCTAGTACAGGGTCTACAGAGTTTCACTACACAGATGGGACTCATAGTGATCCTCTTGTTTTCATCCTCCCAAGTGCTGGGATTATAGACTTGGGCCACCATACCCAGTCAATCACCCTCTCAGTGAGCCCGCTGGAATGGCAAGCAGGGGATTTCCCTGTCTGCTTAAGCAGGTGATTTAATCTTCTTAGCTATCTGGCCCGCCCTAGGAGTGTATCTTTTATTCACCCAGTATAAGACAATATCTGATAGCTACTGAGTATCGATAAATCTTGAAAGAATAAACCTTTCTGAGTTAAATATATTTAATGTATTTTATTATTTCTTTCTAGTATGACTAATGGTTAATAACTAACCATGTCTACTATTCATTCTACTTGTAATTATGAACTGATTCATTAATAAACAGAAACATTAAAAATAAATACATCAAACTCAGGATGTCCATTCTCTTTTGGTAAGGCCTTAAAGTGCTATTTCAGCAGTATTCAAGGTTTTCTGTACATAGGTTTTGTAATTCTGTCTGATTGATCCCT
>PVKN010034020.1:0-11663 GCA_004027915.1 Capromys pilorides
TTAAGCAGACAAAAAATTAGTAAAGTAGCAGAAGTGAATCAGGTTTTGTAATAACTGGACTTAGTGAACATACACAGAGTTTTCAACCCAACCACTCCTGAATGCTCATTTGTTTTCAGCTGTGTACAAGACATTTTCCAAAATAAACCACATACTAGTACATAGGTCATGCTTAAGTATATGTAAGAAAACAGAAATTACTCCATGTATATTATCTGACCACAGTGTAATGAAACTGGAAATAAATGACAACAGAAAACATCAAAACCTCAGAATTGCGTGGAAATTAAACAACACCCTTCTCAGCCACCAGTGGGTTACAGAATAAATTAAAGAAGAAATTAAGCAATATTTACAATTTAATGAAAATACAAAGACAATCTACCAAAATTAGTGACATGCAATGGAAGCAGTTCTTAGAGAAAAATTAATAGCTGTGAATTCACACATGAATTCACAAAACAGAATTGTAACAAATAAATACTCTTACGTAGCAGCTATACTGACTAGAAAAGGAAGAGCAAATGAAACCCAAAGCCCAAGACAGGAAGAAATTATAAAGATTAGAACAGAAATTAATTCAATTGAGAAAAAGAAAACAATACAAAGAATTAATGAATCAAAATGCTGTTTCTTTAAACATTAAATAAAATTGGTAAGCCACTAGCTAACCTCATCAAAAAGAGGAAAGAAAGAATTCAAATTCAAGCAATAAGGATGGAAGAGTGAAATTACTACAGACACAGCAGAGATTCAGAAGATCATTAATAGCTTCTTGAGAATCTTTGCTCTCACAGAATTGAAGACAAAGATAAAATGGACAGATTCCTAGAAAGGTACAAACTACCAAAAGTGCATCAAGAAGATATAAGAAATCTCAATGATCCAATAACAGTCAGTGAAATATGAAATGTAACAAAAAGCCTACTGACAAAGAAAAGTCCAAGTCCTAATGGATTCACCACTGAATTCCACAAGAAATTTACAGCAGATATAATCCCAATACTCCTCAATCTCTTCAATGAAATTGAAAAGGAAACAATCCTCCCAAAATCATTCCTAGAGGAACATATTATGCTGATACCAAAACCAAAGAGAGAGATGCAACTAATAAAAGAGAACTACAGGCCAATTTCTCTCATGAACACAGATGCAAAAATTCTCAATAAAATCCTCTCCAATAGAATACAGCAAATCATAAAGAAGATTATACACCATGACCAGGTAAGATTTATCCCAGGGACCAAGGATAGTTCAACATATGCAAATCTAAAAGCATAATACCGCATGGACATCTCAGTTGATGCACAAAAGGCTTTTGACAAAGTCCAACATGCATTCATGTTCAAAGTAATACAGAAAATTGGAATAGAGGGCCTCTACCTCAGTCTGATAAGAGCAATCTCTGTCAATCCAATGGCTAACGTAGTTCTAAATGGGGAAAACTGGTCTTTTACTCGCAGATCTGGTACAATACAAGGATTTCCTTTATCGCCACTCCTATTTATAGTTCTGGAATCATTAGCTGCAGCTATTGGACAAGACAGAAATAAATGGAATATGAGTAGATAAAGAAGAAGTTAAGCCATCATTATTTGCAGATGATATGATAATCTACTTGGACAATCCAAAAAACTCTACCAAGAAGCTTCTAGAATTAATACAAAAATTCAGTAGCATAGCAGGATACAAATTCAACACATAAAAGTCAATAGCATTTCTCTACACAGATAACAAACAAACTGTGAGAGAAATTAGAGAAACAAAATTTTTACAGTAGCGTCGAAAAAAATGAAATGCTTAGGAATTAACTTAACTAAAGAAGTAAAAGATCTATTCAGTGAAAACTATACTATTCTGAAAAAACAGATCCTAAAGGATTTCAGAAAATGGAAAGTAATTCCCTGCTCCTCGATGGGAAGAATCAAAATTGTGAAGATGGTCATACTCCCTAAATTGTTACACAGATTTAATGCCATCAACTTACCTTATAGACCTGAAGAAATCATTCCTAAATTTATTTGGAACCACAAAACACCTATAATTCCAAAGGCAATCATGAGCAACAAAGATAAGGCAGATGGCATTACAATTCTTGACCTAAAGTTATACTACAGAGCTACCATGATAAAATCATCATGATACTGGGAAAAAAAGACCTGAGAATCAATGGAATAGAGTAGGAGATGCAGAAGCAAATACAAACACACTCAGCCGCCTTATTTTGACAAAGGGGCCAAACATGCTTATTTGAAGAAAGAAAGCCTCTTTAATAAATGACGCTGGAAAAACTGGCATTCTACATGCTGAAAACTAAAACTTGACCCACATCTATCACCATGCACTAAACTAAAATCAAAATGGATTAAATATCTAAATATTAAAAGAGAAACATTAAATCTCCTGGAAGAGAAAGTGGGAGAAAATCTTGAAGATATATGAGTAAGCAAAGAGTTAATGGAAAAAAAAAATCAAAATGCATGTTTAACACTTGAAAGAATCAACAGCTGTGATATTGTCTGGGTGAGAAATTTTTACACGTCAAAAGAAATTACAAACAGAGTGAAAAGACAACCCACTAAATTCGAAAAATATTTCAACTATTATGAGTTGAGACAAAGGTCTTCTATCTAGAAGTTATAAAGAACTAAAAAACATTAGGGTCCCAAAATTCAAAGACCAAATCCAGAAATGGGCATCTGAAATGAACACACATTTCTTAGAGAAAGAAATTCAACAAGCCTATAAATACATGAAGAAATCCTCCATGTCACCAGCCATTAGTGAAATGCAAATTAAAATAACACTTAGGTAGCATCTCACTTCAGAAAGAATGGCTATCATAAAGAAATCAACCCACAACAAATGTTGGAGTGGCTGTGGAGAAAAAGAAATACTTCTCCACTGCTGATGGGATGGCAGACTGGTGTAACCATTATGGAAAGCAGTGTAGAGACTCCTTCAAAACACTAGAACTGGAAATCCCATTCAATCCAGCTACACCCTACTCGGAATTTTCCCAGAAGAACTGAAAGCATTATATCATAGAATCATCTGTGCACCTATGTTCATAGTAGCACAATCTTTGATAGCTAAATCTTGGAAACAACCAAAATGTCCATCATCTGAAGAGTGGTTGAAAAAGATGTGGAATATTAATGAAATATTACTCAGCTATAAGGAATGATAAAATAGAAGATTTCATATATAAGTGAATGTATCTTGAAAAAATACTCATAAGTAAAATAAATCAGACCTTGATTTGTAAATATCATTTAGTTTCCCTAGTGTAAGGAACTTCCATTCCTTGAATGGAAATCAAGGACTTAAGCACTAAACAATGAAATGAATGCAAATGGAAAAGATAGGAAACATGGCAGGAGCAAAATCATACACTTATATAAACAGGATGCGTTAGATAATGGTCTTAAGAACCTCAAAAATATTTTTCACACTGAGGATAGCAGTGAGTAACACTAAAATTATGCTTGGATTGCCCGCAATTTTGTCTTTTAGATCTGTGCTGCTTCTAATATAATTTCAGTTACTGCTATACTCTCTCTCAAGTAAATGATTGGTTTGCAAGAAAACAAACAATGGTATTAAATGGCAGTAAAAGACTGGGAGAAATGCCGTAGGTTCAACTGGCTACAATTCTATGTGTACTTAGATTTCAAAATGCTTAACTACTTTTATTATATTGTATAGGGATTTATTAGAATATTAATGATTGATGGAAAATACTGATTCCAAGTTACATGCAAGATGCTTGATATTCAGAAAGACAGTGATGTTAAACTCAAGTACCTATGTTGTAGATTAATAGTATCATGAAGCTTCTCTTCTGGAGGTTTAAGAATGTAAGTTTACAGACCAAAAATTAGTGAAAAAGAAGGGCTACAGGGATTGGCAATATTTTGTCCCTAGCCCTTGAAGTTCAGTGAGGACTCAACATAAGAGAATCTGTTTTGTAACATCCTATAACTCAGTATTTTCCCAAACTTTCTGTTCACGGAGATTTTTGTGCCACAGAGGAAAGGGATAGATGATATATAGAATTCCTAAGTAGAATCACCTAGAGAGAAAACTTTCTGTCAGGCTTTCACAGAGCACAAACTGGTCAAGCAATGGCCATGACTCATCCAGAGGGTTGACACTGACAATAATTCGACAAAGCACTGTACATGGTTTCAAAATAAATCCTGAGAGAATTTGATTGACTTTGGGAGATACAAAAGTTACATGTTTCGTTATGCAGGTCTTGCTTTAACTTGCCCTTAACCATGCAGCAGAAAATTTTAACCATGAGGCATAAAATATAAAGTTAGTTTAGTATGCTGAGCTGTAAACTGTTTAAATCAATAGCTTTTACATTGCCAGTTCTGCCAGTAATTCATTGAGATTATGGAATACTGGACTATGTGTACAACTACTTTCTCTTAGTTCAATGGGAAGAAAATTTTACACCAACATTGATTAGAAAAATTCCAATGTCTATAACCTGTTCTCTGTATAACTACTTTGAGTACAACAGTATACATTGTATAAATTCTTGGGAATATACTACTATCTTGTTTTAAAAAAAAAAATTGAAAAGGAACATATAGTAGGGGCTTTTGCGTTAGCTCATTGCTTTAAGTGTCTATGTGGGCAGTCCCTGTCAGGCACAGTGGATGGTGGTTCAATCTTGAAATCCACAAACAAAAATAAATAATGAAATAAAAAAGTTATATTTTCAATTACCACAATTTTTAAAAATTAAATTATGAGAAAAAAGCCAGAAGAATGGACTTATTTTGCTTCATAATTTATTATAAAGCTGTAATTATAGTCATTTTAAAATTTTGTTTTATCTAAATGTGTCTGTTACACAAGTGCACACACACACACACATGCATACACACACACATATGTATTCCACTATCTAGGATGATAGCATTATTTGAAACTTTGCAGATAGAAAATCTCACTCTTACTTGCATTTCCATTTTGTGGTATGTGCTCTGTGTCATTGTTGGTTCTTGTGCACATTTTTGTGTATCTGTCAGTTCTCCCTGTGGAAGTTAACATAGCATTAGAAGAAGATTTAGGTTTTTTTAATTATCAATGGCCACAATTTTATGGTGCTTTGCACAAAGCAGGCACTCACCAAATATTTGTAAACAAAATATATCATATATTCTTGAAACTGTAAATTAATGTAAATGTTTTGATTGGAAAAGTTTCTGTCTTTTTTAAGTAACTACATGGCTAGTTTGTTACAGCCTAGTCTGTTAATAAACAAAAATCATATATCAATAAATCAATACAGCAGGAAATGTGAATAATCCATGTAGGCATAATATAAATAGTGGTCATTTGCCCCAGCAAAAGCTGATCTGACATTTTTTAGCAAAGACATAGGGAATTTCTTACTTGAAAATCCTGGGAGAAAACTTTTATCTAGAGAGCAAAGAGGAAAAATTTATAATGTCTATGCTGTCACACACTGAATTATAAATCCATCTTGACACATTTTGGAAAATGTATTCCATACATGTGACATAAATCCCATGAGTATTATAACATTCTGACAATACAAACCTGAAACATTTTAAAGAATTAAGAAATGAATTCACAATATGAAAAGAAATATGGGTAGCTGAAAGGTAAGAAAATATATCACAGAATGTTTCTACCGTTAGATGAGATAAGAGTTGGACCTCAAATATATTTATATAAGTCTACATAAAATTAAAATGTTTTACAACAACATACTTATTTATATTCATAAATGTTTAGACAAACTTGGCCTCTTTGCATAGGGCATGCTATGTGAAATTACACAAATGGTATTAATTTAAATAGCAAAGTCAGGGCCAACAGTATAGCTCAGTGGATTAAGCACTTGCTTAGAGAAGCACAGGGGACAGGGTTCGATTCCTGGCCCCACCTGCCATGCCAGCCCCACTCTTGAGCGCACTAAGCCATCTATGGAGTCTGGGCAGGGTGACACGTGCCTGTAATACCAGCACTTGGAAGGCAGGAAATAGGTGGAGTGAGACACTGTAGAAAAAATAAAAAAGACAAAAAAGTAGCACACTCAACAGGTTTCAATATGATGATCACTAATAACTGTTGATCTTTGTCAAATAGAATGCTGATATTTGTCAAATAGAACACTAACATGATGACACATTTCACCAAGTGACAATGGATTGTCTAAGAAAATAACATCTTAATAATACAAAGTCTACAAGAGAGTGAACAGAACAGTTAAAGAATCAGCTTGCAGACCTCGAGGAGAATAGTTACCCTTGCAAACATTAAAAAGAAATAGATATTTTTAAATGATAAACATAATGTGACAATTTTTCTTGAGAAGTTAAAAAATCTTTAATATTTTTTTCCTGCTATGACTACTATAATTTACAGGGCCATACACCTGATGTAATGTAAAGAAAGACAAAGACAAAGCTACAAATGATAAAATATCTCAGGAATGTATATCTAATCAAGAGTACATTGCATTAATCAATAACTGCACTTTTTGAAAACTTTGACTATGACATTCCTGAACCAGAAGAGTTTTCTACTTACATAAGTTTTCTGGCTATGGATCGTCCTTCCTTCTGTGGCAGATTTTTACAGTTTCTCTAATGCATTTGGGGTGACTGTCTCAAAGTAACCTGCAAATTTCCTGACAACTCCTCACTCTTTTTCCTGCTAAAAACTGTAGCCTCTTTCCGTTGTTTTTTAAAACCTTCTGCTACCATATTCACCTCTTCCACCACCAGATCCATAACCATTACCATAAGGATTTCCAGAGCTTCTTCCACCAAACCTGCCCCCCTTTTTGGGTCCATAATTTAACTGTTGTTGTCCACTATAATTTCCAAATTCATTATAGTTCCCATCACCACCGTAGTTACCACAACCAAAATGTCCTCCTTCATTGTAACTATCATATCCTCCTCCATCACCACCGTATCCACCATGCTGTTTTCCATAAACTGGTCCACCACCATACCCTCCTCTACTACTGTAACCAGGACCACCACCATAGTTTCCACCATCACCTCCAAATCCATTCTATCCACCATCACCTCCTCCATAACTACCTCTGCTGCCACCTCCTCTGCCACAGTAATCTCCTGCTCCACCAAAGTTTCCACCATGGCCAAAGTTTCCTCCACAACCCATAAAGTCGCTAGATCCACTTCCACATCCTCTTTGTGATCCAGCAGACTGCATCTCTTGTTTGGAAAGGGCCTTTTTCATTTCACAATTATGCCCATTAGTAGTGTGGTATTTCTGAACAATTTTATCATCTGTGTCATAATCAGCGAAAGTTACAAAAGCAAATTCTTTTTCCCACTCTGCCTTTCTTTCATGACTTTTATGGTTTTAATCGTGGAATATTTTTCAAAGTAGTCTCTCAAATTATATTCTTCTGTATCTTCTTTAATATCACCAACATAAATTTTCTTCACTGTTAGATGGGCACCAGGTTTTACCAAATCCTTCCTAGAAACAGCTCTCCTTGTTTCCACTACAGGCCCATCAACTTTGTATGGTGGAGAACACATTGCTGCATCCTCCTCTTCAGCACAAGAGTAAGTCAAAAAACCAAAGTCTCTGTTTTGTTTGAGGATCCCTCATTAGTACACAATCTGTGAGTGTGCCCTGCTTCTCAAAGTGTTCTCTTAAAATATCGTAGCTTCAAAAGTCAGACCAGCAATAAACAGTTTTCTCAAATGTGCTAGTTCCTTTGCATCATGGCCCTCTTCCCCTGGGTGGTGACAGCGATGGCGGGAGTCAGGCTGAGGAGTCCGGTGATGAGGCAGTGGTTTCATCTGCATTTTGAGACTGGACTTACGTCTTCCAACTCGAGTTCATGTCAATGTGACAATTTTTTTTAAAGAAAGGTTAGTTAAATACAATTTTTTTTTGATATGTTTCCTCAGGTCTCAATGTTTTAAGAATCCTTTGGAAACAATGCTGAAAATGTCTTTAATAATGAATACCTTCATTTGTATTTCAATGAAACAACAATGCCATGAAACATTAAGCAAACACTGCATTAACTTATTTATTGGAATATGTTTTGTCAGTATGGCTCAATGAATATCTTTACCTTTACAAGATAATGAGACATTACTGTTTTGTAATCAAAAGCATATGACTAAATCATGCTTCTGTTTATACTTTAAAAAATTATGTGCAGTGAAGAAGCATACAGACTGTTCTGAGGACTCAGCCATTTTTTATCTCTATTACTTGTTCTCACTGGGGAGGGATCTGCTCCCTTTCACAGTGGTCCCCATTCCTGAAGATGTGCAAGTCTGAGATAGGGCTTCTATCCACGTGGTCTGTTGACTTCTCCACCATGATTTCTGAATACTCTCCATTCCAGTGGTATTGTACTACCAGCTCCTGTTCTGTGTTTTTCAGGGTTACTTTTCCCAGACAAGGGGTCTGATAGAAAGAAGTAAAGGCATCAGCTTGCTGTCCTGCTGAACTCTGATCTTAATGAAGATCTACTTTATAGTGCTAGCCAGGAAACCGCCAGTCTCTTAAAGCACAGTTCCTGTTCTAACATGAAGAGGTCCTCAACATTTATCACTCTGCCAGTATTTTTACAGAGTATTTTTGCAGATTATATTGTTGTTATTGTTATTATTATTATTATTATCATTACTAATATTTGTATTTTAGTGAGGGTCCACAATGTTGTTATGGTTTGTGTATAGGTGTTTCCCCAAAGCCACATGCAGTCATGGGGCAGCTTCTGGAATTTGTAATTGATTATTGTGGAAAGGGGTACTGCACCTCCCTGGGTAGGTGACTTTCATTTCAATGTAAGAAAAGAAGAGAACTTAGCAGCTTGAGCAGCTAGCTCTCTCTCTGTGTCCTTGCTCTTAGCTGCTACCATGAAAGGTTACCCTCTGCCATGTGACACTCTGCCTTGGAGCCAGCTAAATATAGAAAATTATCTCCAGTAATTTTGAGCTAAATAAACCTTTCCTTCCCTCATTTTGAGTGTGAGGTATTTGTCTCAGCAACAAAAGAAGAGTAACTAAGACAGAAATTGGTACCAGGAGTGGGGCCATTGCTGTGGTTAAACCTGATCATGTGGATCATGAGTGTTTGGAAATGGCTTATAGGAAGAGGTAGGAAAGGTTCAGAGATGTTACCTACTTGCAAAGAGTGGGAAAAGCTTTGGCTGTTCTGTAGGGGAGATTCTCAGAATTGCAAAGGTCGGGGACTTTGCCTTGAGGGGAAAGGTGCTGAGCCCTTTGTTCCAGAATGGCACCGGCAGCAGCACCAGGTTCCAGAATGATGGCAGCATGAAGAATTTATTCCTTGGAATCAGAGTCAGAGTGCTCAGCTAGCCAGGCACTCAACCTCTACAGCCAACAGAGAAGGAAGCCTGGCTACTGCTCCAGCTGGCAGCAGACCTTGGCATTATTCATGTGGCAGTGGTTTTAGGTGCATTGAGAATGAAAGAGTTCTGAGATTAAGAAGGCTTCCACCTAGATTGCAGAAAGCCTGGGAGGCCAGGCAATGTGCCCTTGAGAGGGTAGTGTGTGAAGCTACGAGTGAGAAGCCTATTCAGTGGAAATCCCAGAAATTTGGAAAAGCCAGGAACATGTGTCATGCAAAGAGAGAGCAAAGCCGGCCTGAGGGAGAAGCCATGGGAGGTACATCTACCAAGAGTGCCATAGAGGCAGAGCCACATGGAACTTACAATTTGCCACAGAGTGCTTCAGATGATCCACAAGTACCTACAGGATTTAATGTTGGTCCTTCTGGATTTTGGACTTGTGTTTGTCCCAATGCTTGATATCCTGCTGGGTGTAACTTTTGGAACGGTAATTTGTATCTTATGTATTTGAATGTTGGATGTTTTTAACTTCAGTTGTATAGGTGCTGACGGAGACTTGAGACTTGGAATTTTCAGCAATGCTGAAATTGTTGGGACTGGCAACTCTTAGAGATGGACTAGAATGTCTTTTGCATAAAGTGATATGAGTGAGTCTTGGAGATCCAGGGGCAGAATGTTATGGTTTATATATAGGTGCACCCCCAAAGCCTGATGTAGTCATGGGGCGGCTTCTGGAATTTTTAATTCATTATTGTGGAAATCGGTGCTGCACCTCCCCTGGGGCAGGTGATTTGCATTTCAATGTAAGGAAGGAAGAGAAGTTAGTTGCTTGAGCAGCTAGCGCTATCCTTGCGCTCTTGCTTTTAGCTGCCGCCATGAAAGGTTGCCCTCTGCTATGTGCCATTCTGCCTTGGAGCCAGCTAAATATTGATTGAAACCTTCAGTAACTTTGAGATAAATACACCTTTTCTTCCCTAATTTTGAGTGTTGTGTATTTGTCCCAGCAACAAGAGAAGAGTAACTAAGACAAGGGTCTACAGGGTTTCACTGCCTAGATCAGACTGATAGTAATCTGCCTGTGTTCAGCCTGTCAAGAACAGGAAGGAAAGGTGCTCACTACCACACCCAGTCTCAATCACCATCTCAGCATGTCCTGAGAGGACTTAATCTGATGAGCTATTTGCTGGCCCTAGAGATCCAGACTTTAATAATTTTATGCTTATTAACTAATTAAGGCCAAAAACATAATGTTTATGTCCTAACTACTTAGTGGATACTTGCAAAAGACATTACACATAGATTGAAGGAAAATAATATTTTACTTAATCATTAAGTAACTAACTTATTTAGTAGCTAAGTTCTTTTTTCAAAACTTTATTTATTTGTTTATTTACATTCTGGGTGGCTCAGGCTGCCCTGGGTGTGGGGCTGGTGCAGCACCTTGTGCCAGAGTTCAAACTGTGGTCCTTGTGGTTGCTTAAGCTTGCCTAACTAGCCACTTTAGACCACTGAGCTATCTCGCTGGCCCACTAAATTCTTTAGCAATGGAAGTATACAACTGCAAGACACTTGAAAATTTCTTACTTCCAAGCCATATTATATTGCCTTTCAGGATTTATGGTTTTATGGCAATCAAAGAACATCTTCTTTTACAATAAATGTACTATTATGTTAAGGGGATATTGTGTGATGAAATGTTGAAACTATCCATTCTCTGAAATTGGCACTTGACTTAAGTCCAGAAACTTGCATTCTCCTTAAAATGTTAAAACATGCTGTTAGATCCCTATGAGTTTGTCATTGACTTCAAAGAAACATTATCATAATTTCAGAAATCTGTTATTAAGACAAAATGACAGATTACATAATATTTCCTTTTTTAATTAATTAATTAATTAATTATTTTTTGTGGGGCTGGGGTTTAAACTCATAACCTTGCTCTTGCCAGGCAGGCACTTGTGCCATGAAGCTATCTACCCGGCTGCTATAACATGCTACATTTCTGCAAATAAAATGAAACATTTTATTTTCTTGGTATGAGTATATGAGTGTGGCAGTTAATCTTTATTTTTAACTTGTTCCAATTGGGAAATCCGTAGGAAATTATAAATCAGACTTGAAGGCATGACTTTAAAGGTGTTTCCAGAGAGAATTGGTCTATGGAAAGTAAACTGATAGAGAAAAGCTACCCTGGATATAAACAACAGCATGCAGTTGAGGGCATAGATAAACAAAAAGGAGAAGGAGAAATCCCACCAACATATGTTCTTACTTTATATTCTGACAGCCACAGGTG
>PVKN010034021.1:0-11847 GCA_004027915.1 Capromys pilorides
TCCTCACTCATAGGACGTATTTTTAGCAGCAGGGTCTTCAGCCATCACACTGGGCCACTGCACCAAGCCCACTGTATTTAAAAATATATTCAAATAATTTTTGGTAAATTTTTCTACTTCAGATGCACATAGCAGGAGAACAAATACTTGTGGAGTTCCTGCTCCTTAGGAATTGTGAAACAACCTCAACATATAAAAGGCTCCTTTCGTGCACTCCTACTGTGCCTTGTGGACCCCCAGCAACTCAAGACATGGCTGAAACAGCAAGTCAAAGCAAGGAGCTTTGAGGATCAAAGACTGAAGGAGAAAAAAGAGTGCATCAGATTCTCAGCAGCCATAATTCAGGGATAGAAGTACAAGTCCCTGAGCTGAATGTAAACAGCATTAAAAAGAAAAAGCGAACAGAAAGCAGTGTCTTAACATTTCAAGCAAACACATGTACTGCGTAACAAAGAAAATAAAAAGCTTCACTCGTCATTAGACAATGATTATAAAGAGCACAAAGGAATAAAATAATATAGGATGTAGAAAAATGAGAATTTGCAGTAGACAGGAAAAAACAAGCGAGGCCCAGAAAACAGGATGAAAGCAAGTGACAGATCAAAACAACTGCAAGGCTTTCTCCTTGGAGAAAATGAATCGTGCAACTGTTAAATTGCATCCCTAAATCACACTAGAACATCTTGGATTTCAGGGTAAACAGCATGAAGTCACATTTTGAGAAAAGATATGAAGAGTGACGGTAGAGATTCTGTCAGAAAGCTCACAGGATTTCAGTAAATTACTTAGGTCTCTGGCTAAGGCAGCCTGCCTCGAAGCAGATGTGCACGGAGAACGGGAAGGTGATCTTCCTGCGACGCCTCTCATTTAGGACGCAGGATTATGCTATCTGCTAACACCATGCACCCCTGTATTCCAGGCAGGGGCACCTGACAGCTCGGCTGTGGGCCTCCTCCTCCCGCCTTGATAAGTATGTCTACAACAGGCAACGTCCAGAGATAACCATGCAGCTCAATAATTCACTTCTGGCAGCTCTATTTCTTTTTTAATTAACATCTCTTCCAAGCCAGGGGGCAGACTGCACTGCAGAAAGCGTATTCCTGATCAATTCACTTTGACAGTGACAGAGAAACACGATCGCTGGGCTGAAGGATCGCAGGGGAATCACAGGTGGCAGCTGCTGCTCCTGTCTGGACGACAGGTTCCCAAGTGGCTGTCCCTTTAGTAAAAAGGTTACCTTCCAAGTTATCTCAGAGTCCCCGCTAGGCGAGGGGCAAGCTCGTTTGTAAGGTCCCGGCACCCTCTGAGGACCTAGTAGGTCTAGGATGTGTCTGCATCAATCAAATGCTCACAAACAGCCCCTCTGGGCTGCTCCGCTCCTGAGCTGGCCTTCGAGGGGAGAGGAGTCCTCTCCATGCTTACCAGTGCGAGCTAACGAAAATGCTAAAGCTCAGCACAGCTCGTCCAGACAGAACGGTTCAGGCCGTGGAGATGACTCGCCTTTCCGCCAGCTGCTAAACACCATCTAGAAGGAACGCAAAATCACCGCTGCGTCTAGAGGCCAAGGGCCAATTAGCAAGTCTCCTTCGTCATTAAAGCTGGAGTCCTGGAACTGGCGTGGTCGTATCTGGAGCGCTTTGCAATTTTCACACTTAGCAGGGACTGAGTTTCCCTCATCAGATCCCCGCGCTGTGAAATAGCGCGTTTCTGGCTCATCTCATCGGCTCCACTTAATGCACAACGCACAGCCGCGAGGGAACGCGCGCAGCCGCCGCGCTTAAGCGAGCCGCAGCTGATTCTTAAACTCGACTTTTAAAACCTAATACAGACTCTACCCCAGCCAAGCGGGTCTAACTGCTTCTTGTTGAGGCCACCCACGCTCTGAGAGCTGCACTGGCCTTTCACAGGCACAAGGGAGGAGGCGGCTCAGTATCACACTCCATGTCGGTCTGTGTCAGTCAGCTTTCTGTCTCTCTGACAAAGTGCTTGAGGTAACGAAGGCGACGACGGAAGGTTTCCTTAGGCTCACAGTTCCAAATATTTCCGTCCATGCTCCCTTGGCTCTGTGGCCCTCGGACTTGCTGCAGCCCAGGCCGTCACAGCAGGAGCATGTGGGAGAGGAGGCCTGCTCACCTCACGACCACCAGCAGGCAAAGAGAGAAAGGAAGGTGGGGTGGTCCTGGTATTCTATCCATTACGCTTGTCGCCTCATGACCTCCCCCTAGGCCCCACCTCCTAAAGGTGTCGCCAGTGCTCACCAGCTGGTGACCAAGCACAGGAGGTCTGGCAGCGCTGAATTGCTCCATGGGTGCTACCCCAACTGCTCCCTCCGATTTGGACAGGAGGTCTGCCTGGACCCTTGTACCCTGCTTTGCTTTCCTGGTCATTATCTGCTTTCTGTTTCTTTCCCTGGCTGGCATCTTGGGCTCTGCTTTCAGCTCAGAATGCCTGTGTAGCCTGCCTAGACCAGGACTGCGTGGTGGACTTTTCTTGCAATCTCAGTGCAGAGAGAGATAGAGACAGAGACAGAGACAGAGACAGAGAGAAAGAGAGAGAGAGAGAGAGAGAGAGAGAGAGAGAGAGAGAGAGGCCAGTGTACAGGAAGAGTCAGGGCCACTGTGCCTCAAGGCTGAGCTTCCAACCTACTTCTCCCACTCACTGGCAGAGCTCTCAGGAAAAGCCCACAATGTGATCTTTTTTTCATTGTCTTTGAATGAAAAGCACAAAATCTTTGCACTCAGGATTTTTGTGGTAAAATATGTGGCGGAAGCCAATCAACTGAAGCTAGTATGCAGAATCCACTCGCTGTCTGGCTGGGCGAAATGTAATACAAATGGTAAGTGGGAAGTGAGGCTGGAGGACACGGGGTCTCGTTATGAACTTGAACTCAGCAGGCCATAGGCAGGGAATCCCAGGGAGCTAGAGGCCAGGGAGTCAGAGCTATGCTGCAGGCCAACATAAATTAAGTAGTGATTAAAAGGCAGTTTAGATGAGGAGCCAGTGGCAGATAAAGAACACAATTTGGTGCAAAGTAAGTCATGCAAAGAATAACAGATAAAAAAGAGGCCCTATTTATTTATTTTAGTACAGGGTCTACAGGGTCTCACTACACAGCCTGGACTCATGGTGATCCTCCTCCTCTCAGCACCCCCACCCCCAGCACTGGGATTACAGGTGTGCACCCCCATGCCCAGTCTCCTTGGCCAGCTCAGCACACCTGTGGGTAGGGCTGGCATGGCATGTGGTGTTGGGGATCAAACTCCCGCCCCTGCACTTGCCTAAGCAGGCATATAGTCTGCTGAACTATTTCGCTGGCCCTAAATTATAATTTATTGGTACATGTTTTTTTCATAGGATTCTTTTATAATCCTTTTTATATCTCTAAGTTCAGCAATAATATCCCCTATTGTATTTCCTTTTTCTCCTGATTTATTTCTGAGTGTAATAGTGTGAAGATTTTTTTTTTCTTTTTTAATGGCCAACCTAGCTAAAGATGTTAAGTTTTGCCATTTTTTTCAAAACGTTCTATTCTCATTTATTTTCTCTACTGTTTTTCCTATTTCTTTTCTTTTCTTTCTTTCTTTCTTTCTTTTTTTTTTTGCATTTGGTACAGGATTTGTAGGGACTACAGGGTCTCACTCACTAGTAGATCAGACTCATAGTCATCCGCCTGTTTTCAGCTTCATTAGCACTGGGATTACAGTCCTATGTCACCACGCCCAGTCTTAGTTGCTGTCTCAGTGAACCCCGTGGGTGGGGCCGGCACAGCACATTAGGAAATCCTGATCCCTACACCTGCCTAAGCAGGTGCTTTAGTCCGCTGAGCTGTCTGGCTGGCCCTAAGAGGCCCAATTTTATATGAAAAACATAACTGCTAAAATTTGACAAATTTATGGATATTGGGGTCAAAGAAAATGGGAAGGTAAAAAATGAGTTAAGAGACAGCACCTCTAGACAGGCCTTACAGTGCATACCCATCAACTCAGCACTTTAGGAGACTGAAGCTGGAAGATTCTATGTTCTGGCGCATGCTGGTCTTCCTAGCAACTTAACGAGACAGTGCCCCGAGATAAATAAAGAAGGGCTTGGGTGCAACTCAGAGTGAAGGCCTTGGTTTCAATCCCAGTGCCAGAATGAAGAAAGGACGGAAGGGAAGGAGGGAGGGAGGAAGGGGAGGAGAAACGGAGGGAGGAGGGAGGAGGGAGGGGAGGGAGGGAGAGAGGGAGGGGAGAGCGAGCTGGGGAAAGACTTAGAGAACGCAAAGGAGCAGTCAAGTCTGAAAAGGGTAAGGGCTGGCAGGAGAGCTCAGCGGACTAAGCACTGGAAGTGCAGGGGCCAGGGTTCGATTCCTGGCCCTGCATGCTGCACCAGCCCTGCTCTCGGGCTCACTGAGCTGGCGATGGAGTCCGGGTGTGGTGGCACATGCCTGTAATCCCAGCACTTAAGAGGCAGGAAATAGGAGGATCACTGAGTCAGAGCTGTGTAGTGAGACCCTGCACACACACACACACACACACACAAATAAAATAAAAAATAAAAGAATAAAGTATGGGTTCTAACAGAGTATTTGGACATTTGCTTGTGGTTCTAAACATATAGGAAAATCTTTACACTTTAAAGTGGCCCTGGCAGTGGCACAGGCCCTGGGTCATTCACCTTCTGAGACACAATCAGGGGCCATCAATGGCTTCCTGGCTCAGTCTGGTTTGTGTGCATGGCTCTCTTGTTTGCCATATGGACTATGAGTGCCCTACTGGCCATCGTGGGGAGGCAGGGCCTGCCCTGCAGGATGAACACAGGAGACAGAAGAGGGGGCTGCGGGGACGTCTCCTCGTTTTCAGGCTGCTTGACCCGCTCCATGCCTCTGTGCAGATGCCTGCAGTGTGGCTTGGACAGGACGCCAAGCTCTACCGCTGCGTGCAAAAGCCACAGAGGCCCATTCCTCCCCATCCTCAGTCTTGGCAGATGAGGCCTGGGCCTGTGTCCTGTGCTCGGCCAGACAGATGTTTCTACAGGAAAATATCTGAGCTTGTGAAGCAAAGACAAGGGCAGCTGAGAGCTCAGCCTCACAGTGGCAGGCTTCTCAAGCCACTTCCGCAGAGTGATCCAGCTCCCTTGATTTCCACTATATCCTCTTTCTTGTTTTCTAGGCTTTGGCTCAACTTTCAAAGCTATTCAATGTCTTTCCAAGAGACTGAAGCTACTTTCTACTTAAATCAGCCATGGTTGGATTCATTGACACAGAACATCAAAACTTCTCTTCTGTAATCAATTTCCAGTGTATATAATAAGCATTAAACAGCAGCAAACAGCCAGGACTCCAGAACAGCACTTCCGTGCCTGACCTACGAGCCCTTCCCTTTCCTGGGTGGGTAATCTTGAACAATTCATCAACCGCCGATGCCTCAATTTCACATCTGTGAAAAAGGGTGCCAAGGGTACCCCAGGCGAAGGTGGAGCTGTGGGGATAAATGATACTATAAAGTGCTGAACTCTGGACTTGGCACCTGGCTTCAGTGTCACTGGTGATGATAATAGTGGCATAGGTGTCCCTGAAATAAGCCATGATGTTTTCTTTTATCACTTAGGAATTCATATGAGGAAAACTGACAGCACAGCTGTGCTACATAAACAGTCTAAGACCTATGACCATACCAACTCCAAAAAATGTTCTTTCTTGAACCAGTTATTATTATGACACAGAAATATTAGGGCATGCTCAAAGGTTAGGGAAGGCTTCGGAGTTCACTTAAAAACTCTCCCGAGGCTCAGAGCAGAAGAGAAAATGAACAAAGGATGTTTATTTCCAACAAGGACTGCACCAGGAATCTGAAGCTCTCCTCGGGACCGTGAGTGATTTTCAGGATCCGCTCAGGGCTCTGTTCAGACAAACGGAGGTACCAGACACAGTGAAATTTTGATCCTCTCTGAGGGAACGTGGAGACACATCCCAGGATCAGAAATCACCGGAGTCCAATAAAAGTCTCACCTGTGGAGCAGAAGCTGCTGCAGAATTCTCAGCCCTGTTCTCTAGCAAAGTCTGCACTGTGTCCTTTTTAAAATCTAAACAAGAGCCATGTGGTATAATACTTCTCAATCCATCCTTCACATCATCTATTACAATTACTTACAAAGTTTCAGTGGAAGGAACACGGAGTACAAATTTTGGAGATTCAATTTCACTTTTTCTCTCTAAATTCCCAATTACGCCAGCACCATTAACAAAAAGGACCAGCTTGCTGTGGCTGGGCAGACATCTGAAACAAGCCAAGTGTCTCTGTGTCAAAGTCCACTTCTGAGCTTTCTTCTACTATACTGGTTAATAGATCTGTTCTGATCTGGACAGGCACTGTCTCAGCTATGCTTGTGTTCTTAGTCTCGTTACCTCATAGCCCATTTTCTCTCATCTTGCTCTTCTGAGTGGCTCACATATTCTTAGCTTGCTGTATTTCTATATACACTTTGCAATTGGCTGGTCAAATTGCACCAGAGGAATAAAACCTTTGGGATTTTTATCTGGGTGGCATTAAACTTACAGATCAACTGAGGGCGTCCTCAGCATCTGTACAGTACTGAAGAAAGAGTGGACGGGTCTCAGCTGAGTTGTAGGGAGCCATGGAACACTAAGCTAAATTCTGAGTTGGGGCCACCACAGGGAGCTTGGGATCCTGTTTACTGAAATAAGACTCTGTGGGTGATGTAAACAGAATGCAAGACTTATTACTTAGTGTAATCAGGAAAGACAGAAACTGCTCCAACTGTCATTGAAGTGTGCGGAAGACTGCCTTTGCTGGATGCATGGGAAAGGTTAGATAAGAGGCCTAACTCAGGTTGCCCTTTGAGCCACAGGCAGCGAAGCTTGCTCAGTGCACCCGTCCTACCATTGTGTTTCTCTAAGGTGGAGCTGTGGGGATCAATGACACTGCAAAGGACTAAGCATGGGACTTGGCCCCCACCTTAAATGTCATCGGTGGTGACAACAGTGGCATAGGTGCTTGCTTTGCAATCAGCCAGTAGAATTGCACTAGAGGAATAAAACCTTTGGGGTTTTTACCAGGGTCACATTGCATGTACGGGTCCTGTTCTGGAGTGTTGGCTGCTCACTGCTATTTAATGCTTATTATGTACAGAGGAAACTGAATACGGAAGAGAAGTGTTGATGTTCTATGCTAATGAATCCATGTTTTGTTGGATATGCGTTGAGCCTTTTGCTGGATATAGTCGTGCTTGCCTTCTTTTATATTTTCTTACTAATACTGGAATTTAGGAATGCTCCTGAGTTCTTATGCTGATCTTACATGCCATCAAGAAAGCATCCAATGATTAGCTGACTATCTTCTATGCAGACTATAACAGTGATCACTGCCATCTCCTTCAGGAGCTACAATGGCCTTTCAGGGCTCCATCCCACTGGGGCAGTGGGTATCGTACTCCTAGATAGCCCACAGAACAACTGGTTCAGTCTCTGGTCACCTGGCTTTGTCCAAATTCTCGAGCCACTGGGCCTCCAACAAGACCCGGGTTCAGGCTCCAACCACCATTGTTAAAGATTTTATCCACTCCTGTTTCAGAGAGGCAAGTGTTCTTTTTAAGCCTGGATGTACATTTTGGGTATTGTATTTTTAAATTTACCTGTCATGATGTGCTTATAAAACATGGACTTCATCAAGCTAGCAAAGATCTGCCTCATCAGAAGCTGATGTAAACAACCTGATTACGTCTTGACCATAGCAAAGGAGTGGAGTGAGGCAATGTATCCAAAAATTCTGGAAGACGAATCAGCCTTGGGGACGCGCCCTGCACAATAAAATGAGAACCTCTGCTTTTCTCCTTTTGGAGTAAACTTGCCATCTACTACTTAACGTAAACCACTCTCTTGATGAAAAAGGCTGGGAAACATGGACATTTAAACTCAACAACAAAGAGGGCAATGTGGCATCCACTAAGAAGCCAAGTGTGCATGCGCACGTGTGCACACGCACACACGGGTGTCCCTCGGGTAGAGTGGGATGCAGACTCCCACAGGAGCGGATCCTTGGCTCTGTCCCAGAGCAGCGACACAAAATCAGGGAATCCAGGTAGCAAATCACTTGCCTACTCCCTTGATTATAACCAAGCTAGGCGCTTACTCTCTGCATGTCATGGGCTTCTTTTGATGGAGGAAATCCGAACATTTACACATGCATCTTGCATGGGAGCCCAGACTTGACTGCTTTTTCCTGTGAGCAGTCTTGGATTCTTGGTAGCGCAGCCCTTGAACTTGGCTTACTTTGCTTTTCCTGACCTGGCTTACAGCACCTTTTTGAATGATTTTATCATGGAAATATCGTTCTAAATTTCTTTTTCATGGAAATATTTTTATCACTATACAGTATGTGAAGAAAACTTTCTTTAAAATGCACCTCTTAGCCTTCTACTTTAAAACACACTCTTCCAGAGGCTCTTGTGTTGAATGGGAGGATACACAGGTTATGGGGCCTGGAGGATGATAAGGATTTCATGAATGATGGAGCTTGTATAGCTTACACAGCAGAGACTTTAATGTGAGCCCGACAACAGCTTTCCTAAGTCTTTCTGTGTACTTCTGCCCCGACGGCAGGCTCACCCCTGAAAGAGCCTAGAACAGCAAGACTTCCCGTAAGGTCACCTTGCCACAACTGTCTTATTTGGGACAATAGCTCACTATTTCCATGATTTTAATTTTACAAGAGCTTTCATATCTGGTCACACAGGAATCTTCTTGCATTATTCTTTTCCAAGGTTCTTGTAGTTATTCCTGCATATTTTTTTTTTATTCTTGCAGAAAAGATCATTTTGTCAAGTTTAATTTCCCCTGGGCTTCAACCAGATTTGCACTAACCTCTGTAAACTTATATTGAAGCCTCTAACTCAGGAACGTGGTACTTCTCTCCATTTATGCAGCTCTTCTTTTATAAACCTTAATAAAATTTAATAGTTCTGTCTCCAAAAGTTCTGCACATTGCCTGGCTGTTTAGCCCTAAGGATCCATGCATTTGTGTTGCTGCAGTAAGCACAATCATTTTCTATTTTTTACTTAATTGCTCTGCAATGCATAAATAAAAAGTCACCACAAAACATTACAGAAAGGTGAAAAGTAAATGCTCTCGTCACTCACTCTGCTAGCCCCACGATTCCCACCAGATGGAACAGCTATAAGCACTTGGGCTCATAGCCACCGGGACAATTTTCCATGCTCTTTGGATTTTGTTGGTTTTTTGGCTTTGCTATGTTTCACATAAACAGAAGTGCGCTGCGTGTTTTCTCTATGGTTTTTCATACAGCTGTATAGGCTGTGGATGGGATTCCATCTCACGAGATACGGCTGTATCATCACTGTGTATTCTGTCATTGAAAGAAGTTGACACCACGTCTAATACGTTTCCCTACTATGCATAGTTCAGTCTCTGCAGCATCTTTACAGTGAAAGAAACCACTGTGTCATCAAACATACATGCATCTACATGCACACAGTGGCGACATGTCTGTACATTTCATGGTCAACTGTCATTAGCGTTTAAACAATTAAAGGCAATTATCAAATGGCTCTGCGAAAGGGACTCAACACTTTGTACCAATCTTATGAAAGCATTCATTTTCCCACACATTTTGTATTTTACATTTTCATTGTAATATATTGACCACCTGACAAGATGTTATTAGATAATTGTTTTTCATTTTATTTGCCCAAGGACCTAAGAGATACTTGATATTTGCATTGGTCATATGAATATCTTCCACACACTGTCTTTTCTAGGCCTTTTTCAATACAGTAAGAATTTTCTCCTTTAATTCTGTTGGTGGAACTCTTTATTAAGAAAGTGGATCTCTTGTCTACTGTGTGTGCACCTTATGCTGCTCTTTTCCTTTTAACTTATGGTGGCCTGTGACAAACAGAAGCCTTGAATTTTTACTTGGTTGAATTTGAGATTTATAAAATACATTGTTTATTAACTTGTTAAGTAATAAAACCTAGAGGGGAGTCTAGGAATTTCAAAGTAATTATTACCATGAACAATACTTCAAGATGCTCGCTACAACTGTAACGTGTGAGGGAAATATTTACGATTCCCATTGGTCCTGATAACAATCTACTGAGGTTTGTAACATAGTAGTTAAAGGAAACAGTAAATTTTAGATAGAGTCAGTTGAAAAATAAAGATGCAGCTGTTTTCCCATCACAGTTGCAAACTCCTCTTCTAAATTAATCTCAGTGTTGAATTGTTTCCTAAACGCTTTGCATAAAGGCCAACTGCCCTTTCATTGTGAGCCCATAGTCTTCTACACTTTCATTATAGAAGTATTTCATTCTGCTCATCACTTTTCCCCTGAAAGAGAGGCAGCTCTTGGAGGCAGGAAAGGTGTGGGGTAAAGCTGAGGCAGCCCCAACTCCCTGCTTTAGAAACCTGGCTTCCTAGGGTGAACCTGTGCTATAATCCAGCTGTTGTACTGAAGATTGAGTGGGAGATCCATGGTTAGCCAAGGACTGCCAGTACTGAGGGCTACAGTGTTAGTCAGTCTTCTGTTACTAGAACAAAATACTAAGCAACTCATCAAAAAGCCTTCTTCTGGCTCACTCCACTGGAGCTCACAGGGCCTGGAGCTTTCAGGGCTTGGTCAGCAGGCCCCGCTGCTCTTGGCCTGCAGTGAGGCCGGACATCCTGGCAGGAGCACGTGCTGCAGACTGCTCACCTGAAGCTGCAGGGGAGCAGAGAAGGAGGCAGCCAAGGGACCGCGTCCCAGCACCTCTGCAGAGCTGAGCCCCAATGCCCGACTTTCTGGCGGAGGCCCTGCAACCTAAGGACTCCGCCACCTTCCAGGAGGACCACATGCAGGTGACCAAATCTCCATCACATAGGGCACTGAGACACAATCATCTAAACAGTCGCAGATACGTAACTCACTATGATTATTAAGTTTATCAGCACAACTGAGCGATACCTACTGATCACATTCATCATGGGGCATTTATACCTGCACGTGATCTACCTTGTTACCTCTCCCCCGCACCCCACCATTTCCCTCCTTTCTATTTCTCTTCCCATCCTTATTTCTTATCCATTTTTTCTCAGATTTTTTCTTTTCCTTTCTCTTTGTCCCCCCCACCACTTAGTTTCCTTTTCCTTTTGAACAGTTTCCTAAATCCCCATCAACTGTTCAATGAATAACAAGGATGTGGTTACGTATATAGTAAGGCGCTACTCAGCCACACAGACGGACAAACCTGAGACGTTTATAGCTCAGAGGATGTACCTCGAGGCCGTACTCTCCAGTGACGTGAACTGAACATGCGTGTGTGGGTGTCGCGTTGTCTCTCTGGTGTGAGAAGCTGAAAGAGTACCTGAGAACCAAGCTGTATGACACACGTTGTACAATCGAAAAACAGATCCTCAGCGAGCATTCATTTTCAAATTGGTCCGCATTCTCATCACAACGGTGGCTTGTGCCGTTCTGTCCGTCCAGGCAGGACCGTGCGGGCATTGTTATTATTAGTGTGTCTCTCTGAGGAGAACCTTGGTGGAATTTCCACCTCACAGATGACGTCACCTATATTTACATATCGTGGTCCTTTGAAAGCACACCACTGTTGGTCACTTTCTCCCTAACCAGCTTGGTCCCCCTGGTCATTTACTGACCACACACAGTTCTATAAATAATGCAGCACGCTTGTGTTTTGTTTGAATGAGACACAAAAATTGCAAGTCATTCTATCAGTTACACAAGAATAATTAGGTCTTACTCTTCTAAGAATTTCTGCAGGCTAGAAAGTCGTAAGACCAAAGAGCACAATATTAAAGGAGATATAAAGAGAGGCATATTTTTAGAAAA
>PVKN010034022.1:0-11908 GCA_004027915.1 Capromys pilorides
ATTCATAGATTTGTAGTATTAATGAAATACAAAATGAAGGACATGTAGATATACCTCAAGGCTGGCCAAGCACCCCTAGCCACACCATTAAAATTTGTTCAGTTTTTTGAAAAGTTAGCTCGATCATAAACAGCACAAAAGCAAATGTCATTATCAGCATGATTGGCAGAAAAGAGTGATAATTTATAGACAAATCAACTTACATAGCTCTACTAACCTTAAAAAGAATGCCAGTGAACGTTAGCTAATCTGAAAAAGGGGTCAAAGCATTTCCTTTCTTCTAGTCTATGAAATCAACTGCAAAAACCTTAAGCCTGGCTTCCTACCACTCTCAATGGAAAGATCTCCAGTTGATGAATAGTTCACTTCTATGCATGGTGAATTTTCCTCAATAGATCCAATTGTTTTGGCTTTGAAGGAAGAACTATTGGATACCTTAGGTTAAAATGAGACAAGCATCTGTGCACTTAAATAAAAGAAATGTTAAACGCCTCCATCCGGTCACTCCACTCTATGCCCTAGGATAGAAATAAGCGAGAGCCAGGGACTTCCTAGAAATGTCGTTTCCGGTTCTGTGCTCGCACATGCGCAGAGCTTGTTTGCGCCGCACGCATGGCCCATTTGCCACGAGGTTCCTGAGAGCCTCTGACTGTCATCCTTCACAAGTTACTCCTCGCCCTTGCCCTAGGAGCCACTAAATCACAGGCGAGCACTTCGTTCCCTTCTACTCTGACTCCAGCCCTGACTGTAGTTCTTGGTGATGTGGTGCTCCATAAGCATTCACTCAGTTCCTAAATTGATCGTGAAATAAATTTCATGGTAATTGTGAAGTCGACCAATATTTATTGGGGTTTTTTTAAGCTGTGTTCTGTAGCTACTGAACCTCTCCAGGTCGCTTCCCTCATAAAAGGGCATATTTAATAAGCTGCCTCGTTGATTCCAGGGCAATTTGTGAAAGCCCAAGAACACTTTGTGACCACAAGGGCACCATTGTAGAAACTGCCCCACTGCTTCCTCCATGGAAGCTTCAGTGCGCCCACTTACAGGCATCATAAAGCACCGAGTGTATGGGCTCCACCAGGGAACTGAGCCATCCTCTGCAAACTAACCATCGTCTGGATTAATTGTTGTGGGAGAGGAACGGAGAAAGCAGTTTCAAGGAAGCAGCCACTCCTAAATACAGACAGTAAGAGCATCTACTCACCAGCTTCTGGAGGTAATTCGTGCACATGAACACACACACGCGTGCGCGCGCGTGCACACACACACACACACACGCACGCACCACAGATTTTGGCACAAAAAACACACTTCCAGAAATTAACTCTCATCGAATACTTCAGGAAGCATTTGCAACTTCTGTATAATATTTATAGTAACAAAATGTGCTTGGCCTTTTACGAGACTATACACTATTTCAATATTTGCAAGCCTCTGGGCTCTCTGTGATAATGGAACTCCGACAGGGTAGAGCTTGCACTTTTGCAGCCTAAAGGATGCTTTCTATGTAAAGGGGATCTTTGGTGGGTTACAGGGCTCTCCCCACCAGCCAGGATGTATCAGGAGCTGCATATGGGGAAAATGAGACAACACTGTTTTGTTTTGTTTTGTTTATTTTCTCTGAAATGATGCCCTTTTATTTTAAAAAACAATACAAAATTTCAAAGCAAGATGTTTGGGAATTAACAATGGCTATTATATTGCATATTATTATCTTCAAAGTAGTTGTTCAGGTTACCAGATATACTTTCTTTCCCTGTGTTTAAATGACCGAAGTGACAGCTTTTTCTTCACTAAATTTTCAGGCATCCATTTTTTATCTAATAACCAACAAAACTCTAGAGTGAGAAGTTACATGTTAATGACTTATTTGTGTATTGCCACTGGGCAAATAAGTGCAACATGCTACACATACACACACACAACCACACACATTCACAAACACACTGAAATATAGGAGTTATTTTCAACTGCCTGCAAAAGTGTTGTTATAGTAACACCTCTCCAACTTCTGTAGGCAATTGAAAGTGATAAAAGTAAGAAATGAGAAACATGCCATTTTTACATTATTTAAGATTCATGAGAATGGATATAACATCTCCTGCTTAATTCAATTATAAAATTAGTATTATCTTTTATATTTTTCAAAGATAGTTTTGTTTTATATGAAATTTTGGGTTAACATTCTTCCTTTCAGTAGTTTAAGTACATTTAATGATGCCATCTCATCCTTTTATGGTCAATGACGTATCTATCTGCCGATAAACTTATTGATAAGTTCTCAAGAATATCCTGTGTGCTTTCCTCCTCAGTCCCTCACTGTAGGTTCTTCTGGGTTGCCATGTCCTTGGCTGGTGAAAAACTGGCCACCAATTTCCTAGTGCATGAGAAAAACTGGTTCAACAAGTTCAAGTATGATGATACAGAAAGGAAATTCCATGAGCAGAAGAATGGGCCTGGGGCTGGTATCTCCCCTCAGGAGATTGGTGCCAATATGATCCTCTATGACAAGAGCCAGAAAGAATATCCTGAAATTCCTGGCTGGAAACTCTAGCCCTGGGGTCTCCAGTGAGCCTGGTGGAGACCACAGCAAGCTTGTTGTCCAGATTGTCAGCATGGAAGTGGAGAACCAGCATCAGTGGTATAGGATCTGCAACAGGCCATCTCTAGCCTGGAGCCCTGGCTAAACTCCCTTGAGAAGAGCTCACCCATCCATCAAGCCAAGCCCCACAGAACTAGCACATGTCTCCCATGAGCCAAGTGGAGCCCCCAACCAAGAAGGAGGCCACACCAGGAGAGGATGATAAGGACAGTGACATTGACTTATTTGGCAGTGATGAGGAGGAGGACAAGGAGGTTGCCTGGCTGCAGGAGGAAAGGCTAAGGCAGAAAAGAAAATCCAACAGTCCCTCACCGGTGGCCAAGTCCTCTATCCTCCTGGATGCCAAGCCATGGGATGACAAGACTGACATGGCCAAGATGGAGGCCTGTGTATGCCCTATCCAGCTGGATGGGCTGCTCTGCATTGATTCCAAGCTGATCCATGTGGGCTATGGCATCTGCAGGCTGCAGATCCAGTGTGTGGTAGAGGAAGACAAGGTGGGCACCGACTTGCTGGCAAAGGAGAGCACCAAGTCTGAGGAGCATGTGCATAGTGTGGACACTGCAGCTTTCAACAAGCTCTGAAGCCACGGTTGCATGTGTGTAAGGGAGGCCTTGCCAAGACAAAAAACTGATACTCTGGAAAAAAATACATCCTGTGCACAGTCAGCTTGATCACTACTCTCAAAATTCTTTCTTTGTTAATTAAGATAGTTTGTTTTTTAATATGTATTGGTACAGAAGTCTGGGTTTTTGCAGAATGAGCTTAACGAGTCCCTTGAATTTATGATCTATTTCCTTGTTCAAATTTGATAAATTTGGGGCCATTATTTATTCAAATAAGTTATCTAACTGGTTTTCTCCTACTTCTTTCAAAGGATTCCATATTGCATCATTGGTTTACTTAATAATGTTCTTCACTTTCCTTTAGATTTTTTCTGCTCCTCTGACTTGATATTTTCAAATGGATATTACTTGCTTTAAAAAAAATTGAGAGAGGGGTCAGCCAGATAGTTCAGTGGACCAAAGTGCCTGCTTTTGCAGAGCACAGCGGCCAGGATTCAATCCCTGGCTTGCTGTGCCGGCCCTGCCCTCAGGGCATACTGAGATGGTAATTGAGACTGGGCATAATGGCGCATGCCTGTAATCCTAGTGCTTGGGAGGCTGAAAAGAGGAGGATCACTGTGAGTCCAATATACTAGTGAGACCCTGTGGACCCTGTAGACCCGGTCCTAAAATCCATTTTAAAAAATGAGAGTACAGTGAACCTACTCAAAGTGAAAACTTTTGCACTTTCTCACCACATTAGCAAAGTTGAAGATTTGCCGTGGTATTGTGACCCACAATTGTGAGCATGGCTCATAAAGCCTATGTATTTACAAAGGACCATTATTAGAAAAAGCTTGCTGATCTGCACTTAAAGAAATAGTATATCTTGTCTCTGAAACAATAGGTTTATTTTCTGCAGAATAAGCACTCTAAAAATTAATTTTTTTCTCTCCAATGAGAATTCATCTAAAAAGAAACATAAAAGCACAGCAGAAATGAAAGAAGAACGTGGAGGGGGTATGCTAAACACTGATCATACCACAGACTCTGGACGAGTTCAGCCTCAGTGGTGTAGCTTGGTTAATAAGTGCATTTCATTCACCATCTTTGGGAAACTATCAAGCATTTGAAAATGGTGTTATACCATGGCTTTTAAATCAAATATGGCAGTGCTGCCAAGAAGATCTCAGAAAGCTTCTTATCACTACACAAACAATTGAGATAATCAACTTACAAGGAGAAAATGTCCATCTGTCTTGTAGATTTGGAGGTTTTAGCCCATGACCCATTGGCTCCATTGCTTTTGAACTGGTGGCAACACATGTGGCAGAGAGAACATGGTAGAGCCAAGGAGCTCCATTCATAGCTGAGATGTGAAAGAGTAGAAAACAAAAAGGCTGAGGTCTCACTGCAGCCACTGTAGGCATATTCCTAAGGCCCTAAAATCTCCCACCAGACCCCATTTGTTGAAGTCTCTATTGCCTCCTAATAGCATGGGGACAAATTCTTTGATACACAGAACTTTGGAAGAGATTCCAGTTTCAAATATATATCTTTTTTCATGACAAAATAGCTTCCAAGAAATCAGTCTCGCTAACTTGTTGCCACATGAAAAATTCTCCTGAGACCAAAAAGGATTCCACTGAATTCAGAACATTGTATTTGTCACATTATCTACTTTTCCTTATTGTATATTTCCTTTTTATTACACTCTTCTTATTCTACAAGTGTTAGACTTCCCTGTAACTGAGTTAGATTGGCCCAGTATCTCCAAGACATACCAAGACATGTGTGAGCAAGATAAAATTGAAACTGTATGCTTCTCAGCATGGAAAGTAACAAGTAACAGGTATTTTTAGAAGCTTTGAGTGAAACACTTCACAGCAGTACACCAGATGTACATGGGCAGGAGAGCTGCAGATCTGCCAGGAAGTTGAACAAAGACATCTCCACCAAGGCCTACAAACCATGTGCTAATCTCTTCCAGCATATTGCCAGATGAGCCTGCAGGGCCAACTAAACCGAGTCTACTTCAACATTACTCATCATCCCTAGCTTCTAAGAAAATGTATTCTATAGATTATGAAACTAAATAATGCTATATAATGTATAATTACATAGCATATTATGTAAAATAAAGCACCATGAAGATTATATAATATCTTAATTATAGATTATAGTGTAAATAGTAGCCCTATAATTTCATGCTATCATATCATATGTATTTTTACTTCAGTTACTTTCTCTTTGATGTTTAAGTTCAAGCATACAGAAAGTGGCCGCAGCTGGACAAATGGGTCTCTAGTTTTTGCCTCTGCCCTCTCTAAGTGGTTTGTCCTTGCAATGGGCCCCTTGATCATGAAAGCAGTTAAGTTTTCCTCTGTATATTTGTTGCCACTTGGTTATGCAAAACGCTGATGCCTCATCCACAAATAGCCAATCTGAGGTTCATCTTAACAACCAAAGAGGTATCCTGATTAAAAGCAACTGCAGAGCTAGCTCCTTAGGCTGCTCTAGAGTAGTAAATATGGACATTCTCAGTAAAGAAGGAAAATAAGAAAGATGAGCATTGAGCAGCAGAACTGCCATCAGAGTGATCCTATGAACCATACGAGGAGGGAAAAAAGGACTAGAGTATCACTCCCAACTTTGGACCCCTCAGTGGTTTTCCATTGTTCATGAGACGTATACTCAGATATCTGTTGCTATGGCTCAGACTGGAAGTGTCCCCCTGTATGTTGAGAAGTGAGACTTGAGGAAAGTGACTGGATCATGGGAGTGCTAAGTTCCTTGCTGGATCAAGGCACTGATGAACTCACAGCTGAGTGTGCTGCCCAGGAAGAGACAGGCCTGGCTGGAGGTATGTGCAGGGGGCAGTGGAGCTTGGTCTCCCAGCTCTTTCTCTCCCTGTGCTTCCCTGAGTCCATGGATTGAACAGCTTTCTTCCACCATGCCCTCCTACCGCGTGTCCCTACCTTGGATCCAGACAAACACGTACTAAACTACATGCAAAAATAAACCTTCCCTCCTTCGGTTTGCTGGTGGATTCTGTCTCAGCAATGAGAAAGTGACTGGCACATCTTTCTTCTGCTAGAAAGCTCAGATGCTTCTAACATCTGTTTATTTCTGACATCTCTTCCCCATCTACTCTCTTTCTTGTCTTCTATGATGCAATCATCTTTTTTTTTTTTTTCTGATTTTGTGATGATTGTTGCCACTGTTCCCATCTTGGAATAACTTATATATTCTTGGACTTTTCTGTTTCCCAATTTACTTGGAATAAATATCCTTGCATGGTTGGCTCCTTGTGGTCTGGGACTCAGTTTAGATGGTCCTTGTTCCCTTATTATCCAATCTGCATTCAGATTCCCCAGCCATGCCCCTCCCCGTTCCTTTTCTTCACTGCATTTCTCTTCCCATTAGTTGGGTTATTTCCTTTTTTGTTGTCCACCTCTTCTCAGCACAATAAATTATGCAAAAGAAGGGGCCTTCATTGTCTTACCTCCTGTTACATCTTCACTGATGGGAACAACGATTTGTGTAAGTAAGTGTTTATTAACTACTAATAGAATAAACACTTTGATGAAAAGATTAGGAGATGACTACACCCTAAAACTTAACTATACCTAGAAGATTTCTGATTTTTATTTCAGCCAGCTGTGCTCTTACAATAAACCTCATTTTCTTCCTCTAAAATGAGTTGCATTCTACTCCTTGCAACCAAACAGCCACACACACACCTGGACCTCTGTGTGCACTGTGGCAGCCTGTCACCACAGCCTTCTACCGAGGCCCTGCTCCACGCGGAATGGGTGCCCAAATCATCACCCTTAAGTCCTCTGCATATTCTTATAACTCATCACACGAGGTTTCTAATTAATTTTAAAGACTTCACACAATTTTTGGAGAGCAAAAGCTACACTTTTTATTGTTATATGTTTTTCAATTGGCTAAGTGTACATTCTCACATGCGTACTGTTTTAACGTCATTACTTTGCGTTTTACCACTGCTGCTAATCTACAGTTCAGTTTCCTTTTTGACATTATGGACTTCGTTAAGACAGAGAATATTTAAATATGGGAAAGAAAATCACATTTCTAACTGAATACATCCATTAGTAATTTAAAGAATGTCGCATCACAAAAAATTGGTTTCAAAATTCAATCGTAACTCATTGTGACAATTCTGATTAATTAAAGAATATAATAAAAGTTCTAATTATGCTGAAGATGCTGCTATGGGAGAAGTAAGCATAAAAGCACCCATTTTATTCCTAAGTTTGCACTGCTACCCTCGATTATTTTAGGCTCATATACTGTGATCACAATGCACCCGTTTCCATCTAGATACACACAGTACCTTCACCCTTGCTGTTCCGCACAGTGGTGAGAGATTCACTCCATCGGGAACCCTCTTTCCTCCCATGCCCTCCTGAATTCCAAGACTATCCTCAGAAACTGTTTACTGTCTTGTGTAACTTTGCTTGCTTAGGATCAGGTTCGTATGATCTGCCCCTACAAAGTCGCATGCTCCATAGCTTGTACACACTCAAATCTCCTGTCATTATTTTCAGTTCGTTCCATCCCAGGCAGCTGAGAGTCACCCTGTGCAGTTTCATACTAGACCCAGCTTCCTCAAGCTAAGACAGAACTCTAGACCTTCCCATTACTGGGGAAAATTCAGATAACTTTTCCTGCTTCCCATTAAAAATCATCGTAGACCATGTTACATCCATAGTAATGGAATGCATATGTAGTAATGAAATTCTACAGTGAAATCATGCTGTAGTCACTGAGCTTTGAGGATCCATTCCATTCTTTCACCACAAAACTTGTTGTCTCCATGAGTAACTAGAAAATCAGAAGGCAATATAAGAAGAGGACCCGGGGGTTTGGTTCAGTGGCACAAATGCATGTCTGGCAAGCATGAGGTCCTGAATTTCATCCTCAGTACCCCCAAAAATATATATATCTGCCCTAAACTAGAATTACAAAATAATGGAAATAAAAATTCAGTGAGGAACTAGCCAACATCTACGTACTGGGGACAAGGACATCTACAGTTATGACAAGGTTCCCAATTTGAATGCCTGGATGCATTGTACCTACCACTGCAAACCAGAAGAGCTAGAGAGGAAAATGTTGATAACGGAAATCATTCCTAAAATTAGAAAGTAAAGCAAATATTAAAAAAATAATCTTTGTATATTTTAAACTCCTATGGGAGAGGTCGGGGTAAATGAGTAAATAATAATTTTGGCTGCTGTTATCCAGTACCTCTCTGCCCCCTGTCATATGTTTACATGACTTTCCTACTATTGCTCATATTTTCATCTACAAACCTTGGAATTTTCTGGCAAGAATATCATAAGGGAAAAGAACCAGGGAGTTACATAGAAAAGAAGTACTCAGTGGACTGAGAGAACTAAGCAAGGACAATGTCAAGTAAAACAAAAATAAAAAATAAAAAAACTTCAAGAAAAAGAAAATAAAAAGCAATTAGATATGCTAGTGATTTCAGGAAGTAGAACTGGGAAAAATCAAGCATGAATTTGCAATGTGATGATCATTAGTGATTACAACTACATTTCATCAATTTATAATTAAAATATAAATTCAAAAAGATTTCTAGACAATCAGTAGTTAAATATGGCAGGAAAAGGGCAAAGTTGTTGTAAGACTCAAGACCTGAGTACACATGCTTTTTCATTAAATGGTGATGGCATAATTAGGAAAAGATTGCATGGTAAAGAGATTACTTCAGTAATCCTTTTCATGCAAGCAGGAGCACAAAGGATCCTCCCCAGCTTTAGGAGAACATTTTAAAAACAAAGAGCACAACTTCTCTGTCTAGAAGAGTGAGAGATATTACAGAGAGGATGAGGAAGCTGAAGATAAATAACGATACCTGTGAAGATGAGCTAGGAAGACAAAGGGCTTTGGAAAAAGGGAGTGGGCTGAAGAAAAGAGGAAACTAATATACTGTTTTCAGAAATGGCCAATAAATCTTTTCATTGTCATGTTTAATATTATGTTTAAATTGATGTTCATGTAGTGCTATGTTTGTAGTCATCTACCCTTATCTCAACCCTTTAGAAAACTGCCAATCAAAATGCCACAACTTTCACACCTATGAATCAAGAAGACAAGGTGGTAACCACAAGGAGGATCAGCCAGTCAGAAAGATTCTCCAGCCACTCAAGGTGACAGCTTAGCAAAGAGGCTGTGCCACCCAATCAGGAGACATCAGCCCCCTTGTAGCCACATGGAAAGCAGGCATTGGACATTTTCGAAACTTGCTACAGGCTCCCTAGGGACTGTATGTTTCTGGGCTCCCCCCTCTGTGATAGTTCTGTGCCCCAACATAGAAGGTATCAAGAGGCAGTGTTCTATGGTAAATAAGATTAATGTTCAGATAAGAGAAAGGAAAGAGGTCAACTCTCTCTGCCTCAAACAGACAAGTTGAATAGGTAGAGGGTTGTAAACCAGGAAGATGGGCTATTCTGCAAAACTGAGTTCAGATTCCAGCCCCCAGAACTCTGAGAAATATGTGTTTGTTTATATTTGTTATAACAGCTCAAGCTAGGATGGGAACAAGGTCTAAATTCACCATATTTGAATGACAAAATGAGAGAGTGACCTTAAAATTTCAATTACTTTATGATCTACTGGCAGGCAACTCGTAGACTATGACTTGTATTTTTTATAGTCATTGCTTGGAGCATATGACTCCAACAATGATTATTTGGTGTCATATGGCTGACACCAAATAAGTGTCATTTAAGAGATAATGTATAATTTCTCTCTGCTTAAAATGACCTCTCTCTACTTCTTGAATATTATAATTTACAGATAAATTTGGATTGTAAAGACACACATCCATCTTTCCCACATTAGTATCTCATTAATTTAGATACATTTCCCTTCTCCTTAGAGGTTATCGCAAATTATATGAACATGGTAGTAAGAGGTGAGTGAGGAAAGAGGTGGAAAAACTGATCCAAAGCAAGGATAGTCTAAGGGCCGCACACGTAGCACTCATGCCCTGAGTGCTGGAAGTGATGAGACGCCCTGAAAGAATGTGAAAACATTGGTTCTGCCTTCACATAGCTAAGCAGGTAATTATACCTGCTTATTAAATTTTTCCTGGAGTCAGGCTTGAATTGAAAATAATACAAATCAAATCAACTATGTTCACCTTCACTCTTTCTTCTCCAGAGATTTGCATTTGTTTTAGGCTCCCCTAGCTTTCTTTTCTTTCTCTAGATGGAGAAACAAAAAGAAATGCTGAAACTTCAGCCACAGCCAAAGTCAATGAAACAGAGTGAATCATCAGCTACACCGCATCACCATGCTCCTAATCCCAGCATCCAGCTGCATTTTTCCTGCATCTTATCTGATCTGTTTAGCTGATAAGCAATCTGTCCATATTTAGTCAACTCTTCAGTTGGATCTGAGGATGGGCCAGGAGGCTCTTCCAAGGAGAAGGTCACATTTCTTAGTTTAATTCTGAATGTCAGCTGCTAATTTACTCTGAACAAAGCCTGTAGGATTAGAAAGAAAATCATTTACCTCATCCCAAAGCAGCACTTTTGGCTGCAGCAATAACTCTTGGTTCTTATCTTGAGCTTCAGTGACTGACAACTCTGCAATCACCTATGTTGAACTGAATCTTCTGTACCTATGGAGAAAAGTAGGCTGAGATAATTTGAAGTAATCATGAAGATATTGCTTAGAACACATGTGAGTAAATTATCGCCCATGGGACAAATCTAACCCTGCTGCCTATTTTCAAAAAGTTTTATTGAAACACAGTTGTGATTATTTATTCATGTATCATCTGTAGCTACTTTCACACAAAGGTAGCAGAAGTGAGCAGGTGCAAAAGAGCCAGGGAGATAGCTCAGCGGCTTAAACATCTGTCTCACAAGTGCAAGATCCTGTGTTCAATCCCCAGTACCAGAGTAAAAACAAACAAAAAGAGGAGCCAGGGAGATAGCTCCATGGCACAAGTGCCTGCCTGGCAAGTGCAAGGTCCTGAGTTTGAATTCCAGTCCTGCCGAAAAAAAAAAGAGAGAGAATCTTAAAAAGTTTGCCTACCCTCATTTACAGCATTATATATTATATCTTTTATTAAGAATTTCTTCAAATTATTTATCAGTCATCCACATCTGGGTTACTGCTGGCAGGTTAGGAATTAGATGCCAGTTAGCAGAAAGCATGGGTTAAAACAAACACTAAAGTGTCCCCACCTCTGCAAGGATCAAGACATCATGGTGATACTCTAACTCCCTTTGGTCACTTTGAAGTTTGTAGAAGTCCATAGGTCTTTGCTGAGGCCTGACCCAAGCCTGTCACAAGCTCTTTCAAAGTTTTCAACTCTCACTTGGCCAGGAAGAAACAACACCCAATTACTGGGAGGCAAGGTTTGGGTTTATGAGAAAGTACTGCGGAGCAAAAGTTATTCCTCACATCTGTGCCAGAAGAGGTCTGCAACACAACTACTATCGATTCCTAAATTTGAAAACCTTTCAAAACACTTTAGAGTACACTTCAAATCTTTTTTCAACTAAAGCCTAATAGTTGAAAGTACTTTTAACAGTAAGCCAAGTTAAATGAAAATCCAAACTCTTTAAATTAGTGTCAATATGACATCTTTATTACACTTGGTAGTGTTAGACTTTCTTACTTATTCCATATTTTCTGCAAGCAACTTCCTTGCTCAAACTTTCTGAGATAGCCCCCTCAAGTAAAAGAG
>PVKN010034023.1:0-11920 GCA_004027915.1 Capromys pilorides
TGCATCTGACTGTGGCAGCTTTTCTACAAGGAGAGGATCTAAGGTGGTGGCTCTATAAATGCTACTCTCCAAATACTTTAGCTACAAGTAACTAACTACAAAACTGAAAGTGAGGGGCAAGGAGATAGCTCAGTAGAATAAGTGCTTACCTGGTAAGTGCAAGGTCCTGAGTTCAATTCCTGGTACTACAACAAAACAATACAAAAACTAAATGTGTATGGGTATTCTGGTGCTTTCGGCTACAAACAAGAAATACAAAACCAAAAGTGATTTACCAATGAAGAACACTCACAAGCCCCCTTAACAGAAGTTCCCTAGGAAGATCACTGCAGCAGAGTGCAAGAGTCAGCCGTGGGCAGTCATTCTTATCTCCACCTCCTCAGTTTTTGTAAGATAGCTTGGGAATTCCAGGCTCACATATGGACATAAGAATGTATGACTGAAGAAGACATTTTTTTTTTTCGCCTCATGGGACTTTTTATTAGGGAGAAAAGTTTTCTTTCTTTCTCTTTTTTTTTTTTTTGGGACATGGTCTACAGGTCTCACTATACAGATCAGACTCATAGTGATCCTCCTGTTTTAAGCCTCCTAAACATTAGGATTACAGGCACATACCACCATGCCCAGTCTGTCAACCCCAGTCCCTGCATCTGCCTAACCAGGTACTTTACTCTGCTGAGCCATCTGGCTAGCCCCAGGGAGAAAAGTTTTTTTCCCAGCTCTTTTGCTACCTTTTCCCATCATGGTACAAATAGGTAGATCATGTTTTATGATACAGAGGGGTACCTGGGTGAGAGTGTTTGTTAATGGTGAGACGGGACTATCCCAGGATTAGCTTCACTCTGATGTCCCCAGGACTTAGAGAACTAACACCTGTTACATCTACACCCATTTGAGATCTACCGGCATATGCTGTCACATAGAGTTATATATAGGCATATATCACATAACGACCCTTCAGCCAGTAAAGCATTATATATGTGATGGTAGTCCCATAAGATTGTAAAGGAGCTGAAAATTTCAATCACCTGACAACATTATAGCTGCGATGACACCCTAATGCCATACACCATTCCTGTTGGTGGTGATGCTTGTATACACTAACTTACCACTCTTCCAGCTGTGCAATATAGCACCTACAATCATACACCATGCAGAACATTTGATAATGATAATGAATAACTTTTATCATACTTTAGAATATTTTCCTAGGAAACAGCGTTACTCTGGTCACAGCCTCATGTCTTTTTTTTTTTCCCCAGAACTGAGGATTGAACTCAGGCCCTTGCACTTGCCATGCAAGTGCTCACTCTAGTGAGCTATCTCCTCAGCCCCTCTTCATGTCTTGTTGTACGTAAAGGCCATGTGAGATGATTGGCCGATAGCTTCCAGGTTTGTGTAAGTACACTCTGTGAGGTCTGTGTAATAGCAAGCTGTTTAACAACACAGCTCTGAGGAGTCGGTTTCCCTCATGAAGCAATGCGTGACTGGGAAGCCACAAGGGAGCCTCAGAGAGCCCAAGTGCCAAGTCCAAGTCTAGTGACAGTAAGGTCCACTGGTAAGGAAGAAAGTGGGCAGGGGCCAGGGGCAGCCAGTGGTGTCAGCTGTTTCTTCCAGGCTGCTTGACCTATTCTAATCTTCCCAACACATCCTCAGAGAAGATTTTGTGGGTAATAAAACCGAGGAGGGTAATTGGAGTGACTTGAGTTCAAACAACCGTACATGACTTGTTTATGGTCACACAACCACACAGGGCTGCAGACGCAGGGTGGTGGTGCCCAGCCTGGGTTTACCAAGCTGCTCTCCCAGTGCAGCGCTGACACGCTTTCTGGTTAACACATTCAATGAAGACAAAGCAACGAAGATGTATGTCAGCACCTGCTGTGAACTGTGGTCATGACCACTGCTGAATTGGATGTTTTTCTGTAGCTTGACCTGTAACAGCTAGAGACATTGCACACATTTTAATCTGTCTAAAAGGCTTTCTGCATTACTTTCTTTCTTTTCCTTTTCTTTTCTTTTTTTTTAAGGAAGGGAAGGTTTATTTAGCTCACAGTTACTGGAGGTTTCAGTCCATATTCGGCTGGTCCAAGGCTGAGGGGCACATGGCAGAGAGCTGCAGTTCATGGCAGTGGAACAGCAACAATGTGGCGATAGAAGCAACAGAACAGCCAGGGGAGCAGAGAGTAACAAAGAGTCTGTTTCTCTGTCTCTCTTACATTACATTCAGCCTATCCTCCTCAGGACACACCCATAATCCCAGCTGTACTCAGATCCATAATCCCATCAGCACTAAAACACATAATCCAGTGGACCATGAGTCAAGTCTCAACTCTAGAAGTTCCCACCCCATGATTGAATTAGGCTTTGGGGGACAACTAGACATAAACCGTAACAGATGCTGTAACAAAAATATTAGTACAGAGTGGGAAGGTCGGCGGAATCAGCGTAAAAATGGAAAATCTGTGGAAAAGGGGTGCAGTCAGGGTCTGCAGTGGCTGGGCCTCCTGTCTGGGTGTTGACATCCTGCCCTTGCTTGTTTCGATGGCCTGCAGAAGGTTAGTATACTGATGCCAAAACCACTCCAAGAAGACCTGAAGGAATTAAAAGGCACTTCTCTGAGGTGATGTTCCTCTTGCAGGAGATGGGAAGGTGAGCTTCTCCGACTTCCTGAAGGTGCAGACTGACAACCGCTTCCTCCAGGCTGTGGGTGAGTGGCGTCTCAGGGTGGGGGGCCGTTCGGTAGCCAGCACCCACTGCCCGGGGATCTCTGTTCCCTCCGGCCAGGACACAAATCAGCAAAGAGTAGGCCGTGGTAGGATCAGTTCTTATTTATTTTTTTAAAATTTATTTTATTTTCTTAAACCTCATTTATTTGTTTGTGTTATGGCCAGCTCAGCCTGCCCTGGGGGTGGGGCTGGCACAGCATGTGGTGCCTGGGATCCAGCGGTCCCTGCGGTGGCCTAAAGTTTACGACGCAGGCGCTTTAGACTGCTGAGCCATCTCACCAGCCCAAAACAGACTTCTTTTTCGTTTTTTTTTAATTTTTTGTGGGACCGGGGTTCGAGCTGACAACCTTGCACTTGCCAGGCAGGCACTTGTGCCACGGAGGTATCTCCCCAGAAGAATCTGTTTTTAAACTGCTTCTCCAAACCGGCACCTGCAGAGCCAACGTGAGCAGAGGCTCCGGGCCAGAGTTGGCTGCCTCCAAGGCAGGGTGGCGTGGCAGAGGGAACAGCTCCTGGGGGACAGAAGCCGGCAAGGCAGCAAGCCACAGGCAGGAACCCCTTTCTGTCCCTTATTTGGTAGCCAGGCTTGCTGCCCTCAGGTGGGGCACCAAGCCAGCCGTGGACTAGTGTAGTAACTGCCCGGCTTTGGTCCCGCATCACACACTGAGATCCAGCCCCACCTGCAACCGCAGGCGGCCTGGGGGGACGTCTAGTCACACGCCATGAGGGCTCCTGATTGAACCTTCTCAAATGCAGTGAGCACCAAAATGGGCTTCATCTCCCACTCTCGCCTGCTGGGTGGAAGGTGTCGCTCGGGAGCGCAGCCTCACACTGTCTCCGCAGTTCGCAGTATCTGTGGGCCGGTGCTGCTGGCCTCGCCCACTCTTTCTCCCTGGAGCTGCCAACCCTGGCCTCATCCATGGCCCGGTCCATCAGTCAGTCAGCACCTCGGCTGTCCCATGCCCAGGGGTGACAAGATGTAGAGCAGGCTCAGAGGTGGCCGGCATCTGCACCCAGGATGCAGACCTGGGTCTGACGGGTTTAGGTCTCCAGAGGCCCAGGTGGCCTCACCTGTGGCCAGGTCCCCGCAGGCACGAGGAGTTTGCTCCCTTACCTCCTGGTGCTCTTTCAGCCCAGACAAGAGGCATGGCCTCTGGCCTCTCACTTTGAGCACACCTATCCCATTGTTTCTGCAACGTTCTGAGGCGGTTCTGAAGTCCTCTCTTGTGAGTGTCTTTCCAAGGAAAATCAAAACTGCATTACTTTTTTTTTTTTTTTAAATTAATTTACATCTGGAACTTCACTGCAGCCTTAGTAAGGAATGGTGGTGGCTGTGCTAAGTTGGAAAGTCCACTCTTTTTTTTAAAACCTTTTTATTTTATTTTATTTATTTATTTATGTTATGGCTCTCTCAGCCTGCCCTGGGTGTGGGACTGGCACAGCATGTGGTGCCGGGGATGGAACCTCGGACCCTGTGGTTGCCTAAGCTTTCCTAAGCAAACGCTTTAGGGCGCTGAGCCATCCCGCTGGCCCTGCATTACTTTCTGAAATCTAGAAAATCAACAAACCAATGAGCACTGAGTCAGATGCTGGTCCGTGGTGCCTGTTCATTTGAGTGGTGTAAAAAGTCCCTCTGTGCTTAACTCCAAGCTACTAAAGTGACGTCACTGAATGCGACACTGGGAGAAAGGCAGTGACACATTACAGAGAACTGTCGTCACCCTGCATGCACAAAATATGTCAACTGCTTCAAGTACACAGGCAGTGGGAAATGTAAGCTGGATGGTGGTGGCGGATGCCTATCATCCCAGCACTGAGGAGGCTGATCCTGGAGATCAGCTTGAGTTAAAAAAAAAAAGAGAGGGAAAGAAGAAAGAAAAGAAGACAGAAAAAGAAAAACCTGACTTGTTCTTTTATGTTACCTCAATCCTCAAATGCTACCTTTTTAGAGAGCTTGGTTCTGAACCCGTTCTAAGCCCCCTCCCTGTACCATTTTCCCCTTGGTTGTGATCACAATCTGAGATTTCCCACTTTTTAAAAATTTCTTTGACTATGTCCCTCATTGTAAGTCAGCTCCTTGGGTACTCGGTGTCGGAGACCTTCTTATGTCCTCGTTTTGATCTGAGAAGTCAGTATTTTTAACCCCAAAGTTACGTTATTGGAATCTCACCAAGATAATTCCAATCTACCACTCCCAGCACAGCCCACGGCAATAACAAAGACACTAAGACATACATATATACAATTAACGGGGAGGCAAGGGGCCCTACGTCCAGCCATGAAAGTGGCTTCTGGAACAAAAGGAGCAACCCGGGGCAGCACTCTGGTTTTATTCATTGGAGAAGGGGTGTGGCTTGTGAAAGTGAATTGTGGGAAGAAGGTGAGCCCTGAAGGGAATTGCAGGAAGAAGTTAAGCACTGGGAGCCGAGCTAGGTAGGAGGCCTGTGTTCACCTCTGCCATATCCAGAGATATGTAAAAGAAGTAATTTACGTTATGTTATTGAGCTAGTATCTAATATTTTGGGGGTCTGGTGCTTCAGCTCTGATGTGTAGTCTTTTTTTTGTGTGTTTAAATTACTTTCATCACACCAGCTATTTTTTTTTTTTTAATTTATTTATTTATTTGTTTGCTTGTTGTGTTTGTTTCTTTATTTATTTATTTTGTGGCTGGCCCAGCCTGTCCTGGTGGTGGGGCTGGCGCAGCATGTGGTGCCGGGGATCGAACTGCAGTCCCTGCAATTGCCTGAGCTTTCCTAAAAAGGAGCTTTAGACCACTGAACCATCTCACTGGCCCTGATGTGTAGACTTTTAAGCCCCAGGAAGTCATTGCCTCTATCTCGAGGCTCATCCCAGCTGACACCGTGGAGCATTGGCTCTTTGTCCTGTTATCAGGGAAACATGCGTGCCATCTTTAAAAATTACCACCAGCACTTCGGCTAGACCAGAAGTCCTAGCCAGCTCTGTACATTTTAATATGAGCGAACAGAGTCAGGCTCAGTCAAAATGGAGATAGTTGCTCTTTTTTCAAGGAGAGCTGCTCAGGCAGTCCTCCACACTATGGACCTTGTCCATTGATGTCATTATTTGCCCTTAGCACCCAGTGCAGGGCCTGGTACAAGACAGTAACTGCCTGTTGAACACACGAACTTAAAAAGTGGAACAAGACTCCAGGACAAGATCCAGTGTTGCAGGCAAAAGCCAACCCTGAAGATCAGCCATGACCTGGCCTGGCCCACTCATGGCCACCCACACCTCTCCAAAGGATCAAGTAGAAACGTTTCGCTTGCCTAGAGGGTCTACCCTGTAAGGTCACATGGGCAGGGCTCTCTGTGGTCTCCTTTGGTAACCAGGCTGTAAACTAATGCGCTATGGAGGAGAGGCTGGAGGGAAGCGCTGGGGACTCGTACATGAAATAATTTTTTTCTTTTAAAGATTTATTTATTTAGTATTATGGCTGGCTCGGCCTGCCCTGGGGGTGTGGCTGGCACAGCATGTGGTGCTGGGGATCGAACCGCAGTCCTTTCATTTCCTAAGTAGGTGCTTTAGACCACTGAACCATCTCACCAGCCCTCACCCATGAAATAAATTTAAGGATACTATCTGCTCACATGTTTAACTTCAGGGGCCAATGGGTAGAAACAGCTGAATTTTGGAACAAGCTAATGAAAACAACAAAGAGAAGAATGAAGAAAACAAAGGCAAAGGAGATAAAAAGAAAACTGAAGAACGGAAAAAAAGAAAAGGAGAGAAAAGAGGAAAACACATGAAGTGGCTGCAGGAGAGAAAAAAACATAAACCAGGTACAAGGGGGGTAGGGAGAAAAAGAGGTGGAGGAGGAGGACAGGGAGGGTGGTGAGGGGAGTGGAGAAGACGTTTGGGAAGGGAAGGAAGAGGGGGGCCTCTGTCCTACTTGGCTTTGTACCTCTTGGGTACTGACCAGCAGGCGTGGAAGGTGGATGGCTCTGGGAAGGGATTCCTAGGTATCTCGCCAAGGGGTCACGTAAATTCCTGAGAAGTATTTCCAGAGCTCTAGTGAAGTCATCTCAAGAGTAACTGTCCTAAATATACTCACGATAGTAATCTAGGAACAAGGACGATAAATCTTTAAATCAGAATCACGGAGGAAAGGAAGAGGGAGTCGCAAGTAGACTAATATTTGTTCCACTTTTTAAAATGTTAATCCTAACACGTGAGCTTCCTAGTTCATATCAAAATGTCTTTGAAACCTGACTTCAGAACTAGGAAATAGCAGGAAGGAGCAACTTAACAGGCAGCCCATGGTGCACTATCAGGCGCCTTAAAAACCTTTTTGTTCCTATTTTCTATCTGTCTTCTTCTTCTGCTACAATTTACCAAGATTCTCCTGCAAATGTAGAAAGGCTTCAGGCAGCCATACCTAAAGAAGGAAACTGAGTCGGGCAAAAAGCTTTCCGTTTTCTCAAGTCCACGATTGCCCCTGGTGCCTGGCTCAAGAAGGAAATGTGCTCCAATGTGACTGAGTCCACCGGCAGGCTAATCATGCTGTTGCTTGTCTTTAAGTTTTAAGGGCTCCAATAACGAGGAGTTTCAAGGACCTTTGATCTAATTTTCTTGGGGGAGGGGCAGGCATGGGCGGAGAATTAGGAAATACGTCCTCAAATGATACTGGCATCAAAATGCACTAAGCATTTTCATCTTTCCCTTAGACATTCTGACCTCCAAAATACTAGGTAAGGGAATTTGGGGAATTCCTTGATGATTTGCTGTGCCAGGGGCTACTGGATCCTGGTGTTAGGTTCTTTCTGTAAGCTACAGAACCTTTCCCAAAAACCAAAAAAAAAAAAAACTTTTTTTTTTTAAATTTAAGAGCGACACAAGGTGGTCTTGGGAGATGCAAAGTAACACATCAGTGGGAACTGATATAGTTAAGCTCCGGCAAAAAGCTGTGGAGGCCTCCTCACACCTCCGTCTATTTCTTTGCCGCAACTCAATTTGGCTAATATTTTTAGGTGTTCTTCCTTAAAGCGCTTGCCTCCCACCACGAAGTACAGCGGCTTTTTTCTTCTTTGTACACGCAGGAACATCCTCTAAAGGTGCAGACTGTCCTAAACTCCGGTGGTAAGGACTCGGCGCCCGGAGGGTTAAGCTTGCCGAGGGGGAGGCGGGCCGCAGCCAATGGGAAGCCGAGCTGGTGACGCACTGCCTCCCGGCGCGGTCTCATTGGCCGTGCGAGCTCAGCCCTTCATCCCGCGTCCGCACGCGGCGTGGGCCGGGGTGCTGCGGTCTAGCGAGCCGAACTTGATCCGGCCGCTGCACGTGTTGTTTCCCTAACTTTGGTTCGTCTCCAGCCCTGGGCTGTTACCCTTCTGATTATCCTCCAGACAAACATCCGCAGTTCCGTAAACCTCTCTGGAGGTCGCGGGAGGTTACCCAGGACAAAATCACGTGACAGCCTAACGCGCAAATAACACTGCGGGACCCACGAGCCGCCAGGGGAAACCTGCCGGGAGCATGTGGCCCGCGCGTGCGGACGCTATCCTTCCACGGAGCGGGTGGAGGGGTGCGGGACCGAGGTGTGTGGCCGCACCCGCGTCGGTCACCCCTGGGGCGGTGTCGCGGCCTCCCGGGCAGCGATCCGCGTCCCCCGGTCGCGCCCTCCCAACGCCGGGTTCCGAGCACCTGTGCCCCCGCGAGTGTCCACGCATCCGCGCAGACCACCTAGGTCCCCGCGGCGGAGTGTACAAGCCCCGATCCCGGCTCCGACCCGGGATCCCGAAGCTCCCTTCGTTCTCGGCCCCGAGCGCCGACAGAGACCGGGCCGGGCGGTGACGTCATCGGCGGCCGCCCCTCCCCCGCTCGCCCGCCGGCCGGCCCTCGCTGCAGTTCCTGCCCCGCGACATCCGGGTCTTTCCAGCTGCTTCGCCGCACCGCAGCTGTAGCGGCGGCCGAGTCGGCGGGGCGGGGCGGGGCGGGGCGGGGCGGGCGTGAGCGCGCCTGCGCGGGGCCGCGCTAGAGGTGGCGGCGGCGGCGCTGGAGACGGGAGCGCGCGCGCGAGCTGGAAAGCCGTGGTCTCCGCGCCGGCAGGGTCGGCGGCTCCGGGTGTCCGGCGGTTGCGGCGGGGAAACGGGCGGCTGGGGAGGGGGGAGGGGGGACGCCAGGCAGGTGTGGCGCGAAAGCGATGCGGCCTCGGCTCTTCCTCCTGCTCCTCCGGGACCCGATCTCTGCCGCCCGCCCCGGCGCCCGGATGATCTGAGCCGCGAGGGCGCCGAGAGCCGGGGCCCCGGACACAGCCTGCCTCCCCTCCCGCCGCCACCGCCGCGGTGCCCCCCTCCGCGCCCCCTCCGGGGCCGCTGTCGCCGCCTGGGCTGACCAGGGGCCCGCCCGCCCGCGGCTGCTCCGGTAAGCGCGGCGCGGGGCCGAGGGCGGCGGGCGGGCCTGCGCGACGGCGGGAGGGCGGCGCAGGCCTGGGGCCTGTAAACAAGCGGCGTCGGCCCGGGCGCTCCCGGCAGGAGCCGCCGCGACTCCGCCCCCGGCCTCCTCCTCCTCCTCCTCCGCGCGGGCGGGCGGGCGGGCGACGGGAGGGCGCGACCCTCGGCCGGGCGGCTGCGCGGGCGGGCGGGCGGGCGCCGGAACTTCGGAGGGCGCTGGGCGGCGGGCGCTGGGCGGGCGGGCACCGGGCGCGCGGGCACCGGGCGCGGCGGGCGTCCTTTGACCCGATCGGCGCTACGGGCCGCGGGGGCAGCACCTCGAGGGCGGCGGGGAGAGCTCGGCTGGTGCTGCCTCGGGTTCATTCATGAGACGTCGAGCGCGTCCATTGAAGTAAATTCTGATTTCGCATCCCGTGGACGGTGTAAATGGGTCAGAAGTTGTTAAGAGTTTGATTGAGATACGGTTCTGTTCTACCCGTAGATGTTAAATAAACTTGAGAGCTTTTTTCTGTCCCAACCGCGATTGTAGACACATTTTCAAAATTTCACCACTTGAGGTATATTTATTCTGATGTACCACTTTTAAAAAGACGTACAAAGGCCACGCATTTCAGTTGTCCGAGCTAAGGAATCTCTAGCATCCCCACCCCAGTCGCTGCTCTTTGGAATATAGAGCTGGATGTGTTTTTAAAAGGAGTTAGTGGAATGGGATGCAGATACTGTCCCATAGAATGAGTGGACACTAGAAATTTTTGAAAATTGTTCTGAGGAAGAAAGTATCATCTTTTAAAACTTTCATGTTGGGGTTTTATACGTACTTTTTTAAGGCGTGGAACACTATGAAGTTGTTTATTTAAGCAATACTGCGCTCAACCTGAGGCTTCCAGAGCCCTTTGGAATCCTGCAGATCCCAGCTCCCCTTAACCTAGAACACATCATTTTTATACTTTTTTCTTTCTATGTATTGTACTTTTCTCACACATTGTATTTGTCATTCCTTATCTTACAGAGGAGAAAACGGAGACCACAGGCCACCCTCTCTTTCCTGATCTTAGATGTTACCTTTATTGACTTAACGTTTCCTTTGCCAACAGATAATTCCAAACACAGCAGCATTTCATTCCCGATATTATAGTTTTCTTATGTGTAACTTGATTGATTAAGCCTTTAGTCACTTAAGAATGAGTACGTTTAATCTGAAAGTTTATAGCAGTACCACGTTATTGAAACAGTAATGAATTGCATGTGAAAGTTGCTTAAGGCATTCGACTTGATCCTTTTAAATATTTTCACATCGGTGAAAGACTCCTAAGGTTTGGTATTAGCTATCTCAGTATATATTTGAGAAGTAACAAGCAGACTGCTGGCGTCTGCTTTTTTACATAGCCTGCATTTTCTTTAAGGTCTGTATCATTTTATATTTTAGTATAAAGTATAGAAGTGGTGACAGTTACAGTGTAACCTGTTGAAAGGGAACTTGCATTAGGAGACGAGAATTGTTTAGTCATGGCTGTGCTCCAGAATGTGTCCACAGACAAGACTTTTAACCTTTTGAGTCTCAGCTTTATATCAGTAAAGTTAGAGGGTAGATCATATTGTCACGTGTACAGTCCACTTACTAATTTCTAATTTTTCTTACTGTTGTGTACCTTCATAAATGCCTGGTATGTATCCCACACTTTTTTTTTTCTTCATTCTAAAAGTGGTTTTTCTTTTTGAGTTCTGTTTTATTTAAAAGACATTTAATCTGTTGATTGTGTTTTGGGAAAGTTATACCTGTAGGTTGCCTTCACTCATTTTCTTTTGTTGTTGTTGGATTAGGAAGTCGGGGAAGCGATTGGTAGGGACAGAGGTGGCGACTATACTAAAGCCAAGCATGGCTTAGAATGTGGGTGTGAACGAGCACACAGCCTTTGGTAGCCGATGTCAAGGGCATCAGGAGAAAATGTTATGAAGGCTGTTTGGTGATGGAAGCCCCATTTTAATAAGCTTTTTTGGGGAAAACTTTTCCCCTAAACTTCATCCTCCCCAAAAAAGAACTCTATAGTGGCGTCATTTTGTCATGTAAACACTTATTGAGCAGTTAGCAAATACCTGCAGTCTACATTTATTCAGAATATCCCTAGACTGTTCACTTATTACAGTGGCTACAGCAATTCTTTTTTTTTTTTTTTTTTTTTTTTTTGCAGAATTAGGAATCAAACTCAGGACCTTGTACTTGCTAGGCAGGCACTTGTGCCCCTCAGCTATGTCCCCAGCCCCCAACATTTTTTTTTTTTTTCTTTTGTAGAACCGGGGATTGAACTCAGGTCCTTGTGCTTGCCAGGCAAGCGCTTATTCTGCTGAGCTATTTCCCCAGCCCAATGCACGGTGATTCTGAATACCTATTATATAATTTCAAACAATGACTGTTTCCAGGAAGCTTGCTACCTGAAATTAATGTTGATGTGCTAGAGGTGGAGTAAATTTTCTGAGGTGTGTGTGCTGATCTACACAAACATGATTAATTTTTCAGGTGATACAGTGATGTTTGTTTCAAATGATTGTCTGTTGCTTGGGTGTGTGACTCAGAATGGCACTCTCAGCATGTTTTCATTCTTAATCAAATCAGACTGAGGCAGCCTTGTAATAAAACCAGCCCACCAGTAAGCACAGTGTTGTAAGGTTACCCAAGAAAAGGCAGAGCAAGGCGTGGCTCTGCGAAATATATGGACCTTGGGAATGGGGAAAAGGTCATGTGAAGCAGCTGGGGAACAGCTGTCTTCTTTTTTTTTTTTTTTTTTT
>PVKN010034024.1:0-11910 GCA_004027915.1 Capromys pilorides
GATTTATTTAATGTCTAAACATGAATTTCAAACCTATGTAACTAGGTTGCTATGTGCAATTGGTATCCACATATTTTATTATATATTATTTATATAATTTCTATATTCAATATATTATCGTATGAAATATGTTATACAATGAACATGAATCTTATAAATAGATTTGAATCATCAAATAAAGTTTGAATACAACCCTTGGCATGTGGGCCTGTGCATTGCACATCAATACCTATCTGTAAATCCTAACTGTTCAGCCCATAAATGTTACTAAGTGAGTTTGTAGTCTGTGTTGCAAATTGTTACAGTTACTCTTCTCTCGTTGCTGGGACAAATACCCAACACTCAAAATTAAGGAAGGAAAGGCTTATTTAGCTCACAGTTCATGGAGGTTTCAGTCCTTACTCATCTGGCCCCGAGGCGGAGGGGCACGTGGTAGAGGGCAGCCATGCATGGGAGCAGAGGAGAGCACAGAGCAGAGAGAGGAGCAGGCAACAGCAATGGCTACAGAGAGCAAGTCTGTCTCCCTCATGTAGCACTCAGGTTATTCACCCCAGGATGCATGCAGCACTCACGCCCATAATCCTAGCACTGGATCATTAACCAATCACAAACTCCAGAAGCCACCCCACGACGATGGGAGGGTTTGTGGGGATAAACAAACACAAACTGTAACAGAAGTGCATAATACACATGACACTGAACATATTTGCAATACGTTACCCTACTTATAACTTTAAAGACACATGAACGAATACCGCCCTGCAAAGGAAGCACACAAAGCAGTGCAGACACGTCATGTTTTCACACCATCTTGTATACTTCTGCAGCATATGCATGATCTAACGTCCATAACATCAACCACTGTTAAAGTGTTGCGATGTGAGGACTGAACACACGCGCTAGGCTAGCACTTTTCCACTGAGCTACGTCTCCAGCCCAACTTTAAGGATTTTAACTGTGTGGTCCATGAACCCTTGCCACATTTGTGCTGCTGGGCAGGCATCGCCATCCTCCACTCCCAGAGCTCTTCTGTCCTGCAATACCAAGGCCTCGCACCCCACACACAATGGCTGCCTGCCCCGCCCTCAGCCACACACCTCAGAGTAGGGGACTCTTACGGTACCATCCTCAGTGTCTGGCTTCTTCTAATGTCCTCAAACACATTGTAACATGAGTTAGAACTTTCTTTAGTTTGGAAGTTGTATAATACTACATGGTGTGTGTGTGTGTGTGTGTGTGTGTGTGTGTGTGTGTGTTTGTGTGTGTGTGATAGTTTGCTTGACTACTTTCATGCACACAGATACCTGGGTTCTTCACTTTTATTAGCTACTGTTGATAATACTGCTATAAATATTAATACTAAAGTGTTTTTTTTCAGGTCCTTGCTTCCAGTTAGTTTGGGTACCTAGCCTGAGGAGGGATTATTTCATCATGTAGTAGTTCCCTCCTTACATTTTTAGGAACTATTATACCATTTTCTACAGTAGCTACATTGTTTTTCAACTAGTATTTTATGTGTGTGTTGATCAGACACGTATACAGCTGTGCATTTTTCACTGACAGAACTATAGACATAAATGGGCATATGAAGTGCTATCTACTGGAAAATATCTACTACGCATATCAACAAACACAGGTTGGATTTCTTCAGAGCATACCACAAACTGCATGATTTCAGGGTAACAGTACTGATTTCATTAACGCTGTTAATTTCATTAACAAGCAAATTTTATACTTACAATGCCTCAAGTAGAGGAGCTTCCCACAAATTTTTACTCATATAACTACAATTTTACCAGCGCTGGGCCAGCACAGCTTTCCCGGTTTCAGGCACCATTGTCTGGGATAGCAGTGTTGGACAGAGAAACCACTTTGAGGATGGTATGTACCCCAGGACAGCAGGCCTGTCAGTGCCATGGGCTGCCCGGACACGCCCCCTTGCCTTGTGGCATGGTGTTCCAAGTGCAGGCATCTCTAGAAACCCAGGGGGCACTTGGTTAATGTTATGATGTCCTCTTGGAAGTTGAGTAGTGGTACCACTGAACCTTGCTGATTCAAGAGGATAAGGAAAACCGCTTCCCTGGACAGGAGAAATCCCCACATCAAATGGTACAAGGAAGATGTAGAACATGAGATGAGGTCGTGTGCATTTTTCCAGAGGACCTCTGCCCCAGTGACAGACTACAATTTCCAAGCAATCTGAACAAAGCATTCGTTAATCAATTCACCCATGCCCAAGTGACAGCCCCAGAAATTGTGCTATGTACTTCTATGGGACATGGCTGGGAATCCAGTAGGGAAACACACACACACACACACACACACACACACACACACACACACACACACACAATCTTTGTACCTGTGGGGTTATATTCTAAACGATGTAATCAGAAAAAAAAGAAGTATCCATCATGACAGGAGATCGTAAGTACTGAGAGGCATAGGCAGGGGAGGAAGGGCGATAGGTCTGGGGAGGGAGGCCCCCCTACACCGCAAGCTCTGGGAATCATCTCCAGGGAGGGGACTTTGGAGCAAACAGCTCCAGGAAGGAGCCCAAACGGGCCTGGACAATGCAGGCACCGCAGGAAAGTGGCTCCAAGTACACAGGGTCGTGGTGAAGCAGCTCGAAGTCCAGCACGCTTGTGTGTAAGGGGACACGGAGGAGGAAACGATGTCGCAGTGGTTCCGACTTCAATTCATATCAAAATAATCAGGTATTTCTCCTGCTGCTGCCCAGAAGAGAAAACCCCAAGGGAACATGGCACTGACACACACCACCAATCCTCTTCCCTGCCCAGCCTCTGTCCCAAGCACATTGTCCCCCAAGGCTGGAAGCCGAGCGCAGCTCAGAAGGAATCTGCTGCCATCGGCACCCATAGGAATCCGTCCCACCAGCTAGAACTGCTTCTCGCCATGGTGATGAGAAACTGTCTTGGAGGGCTCTGCGCCTCCCTCCTGTCTGAGCCTGCTCTCCGCGCCTCCTCCCCACCACCTCCGTGCTCACAGATCTCCAACACACGCGCTGACTCAAATGGCTGCAGTCTCCATGGGGTTGGCGTTTAGCTGCTCCATGCTGTAATCCTGGTGGCAACTCCCTGGAGGACTAAAGCTGGGTTTGATCGACCTCCTCTGCACTGCCTCACGTTCTGCCTTCCAGATAGACCTGGGCACACCCTTCCCTCCATTGGTCAGGTGGACCTCATCCACCGAAAATGCTGCGAGCCAAGACCCGAGCCCGGGGCCCTCTCCCACTGAGCCCTGGGGGAGCCCTTGCCGGAGGCGGAGGTTTCACGGCGGTGTGAAGAGGGGCTGTGCTCGGGCCTAGGCCTGTGCAGCGCAGCGTCCTGTCTCTCCTATTTGTGCTTTGGCTCCTCCTGTGATTGTAACTTGCATCCATGGTTGAAAACACCCAGCGCTGCCGCCAAGCTGTGGCGTACCAGGTTGCACAGGAGGGCTGGAGCTTTACTTCATCTTGAACAACACCATCCAAAATAAATGTGTATGATTAAAGATAAAAACCTACTAAAGTTTCACTTTCCAAGTGGCTTTCTCTGAAGGGCCAATTTTGTGAAGCTAACAAACGGAAAAAGAACTAGAATGGCATTCCGGGGTCTCTTAGCATGTCTGCTACCCCGCCTTTTTCTTTCCAATTTCATCCGTCCTCTCGGAGAAACCTCTTTTTCTTGCCATCTTTTAGGAATTCATTTTCTAAATGAATTTCTGGCAAAGGTTGTAAGGCCCTGGTTTTGTGCGTTTTCATAGTAATAACGGCGATGTCTTGCTATCCTTTCAGTCCCACGTTTTCCTTTCTTTTCTTTCCTCGCTGTCTCACTGCCGTGGGAGTGGCTCGCTCCTGCCAATGAGATTCCAACGTAGATCAAGCGGTACCAGCAGGGGCTGCCTGTACTTCAGAGGGCTAAGGAGCAAGGTGTCAGCAGCCGGAGAAGGAAAACCACGGCAGAAGCATCTCCTGCTCCCGAGAATTCTGGATCCCCTTTGTTTGCCCCCTTTCGTGTTTGTCTTAATCTCATGAGTACAGGCGTGCAGTTCTTGAAGAACCACCTGGACAGCCTTGCATCACGACCTGGGCTGATAACTGTCCTCGCCTGCTGCTCTATGTCACATACCACTACATCTTCTAAGGCACAAAATCCAGCCAATTCCCGGCCTTCCCGTCCAGCGTATCCCTAGCCGATCCCTTGTGCATGCTCTCATTTGCCGCATTGGTTCCCAAATATTTTCTGAAGATACTTCTCAAACAAAATATTCATGAACATAGTAAGTACATTAAAATAAACCTGTTCTTTTGGACTTTGGGGAGACGAAGTCATCATCTTGGCCTCCGGTTTCTAGTTGTCATCTGTGTCCATGGAGCACCACGTAATTTACACATTATTTCTCTCCAGCATAGCCTGCTCATCAATTCCCGAAGCCTGTGACTTTATAGCAGGACAAACAGCAGGGTCCAGGGATTTCTCTCCGTCTCCAGCAGCCCAGCCTCTCACCTCGATCAATGGGACGTGTTAATCATCCTTCCCGGGGCTGCTTTCCTCTGAATCAGGTTTCCAGATATCTCCTCTCCTGATGAAGCAGATGATGTCAGAACTTCCTTGGCCCTCCGGGCTCCAGGTGACGTCACACTCCCGGTGCCCCTGGGTGGAACTCCGAGGCTGGCGTGGGCTGCTGTGTGCGACTGTTTCCTGCTTCTTCTCTGCTAGCTTCCTGCCGTTGCTCATGCCACAGTGCGCTCATCAATCCTCATGACTTCAACTGCCAATAAAATATGGAAAAGCCACAGGGTGCCCTCCGAAAGCCAGACATTTCCTCGGATTCTATTATGTTATATCCAAGCAACCTGTTGAGGCTCTTAGCTTCCGTCTGTAACTCGCATTGAAGATCCCGAGTCCAAGCTCCTGGTCTCTGACTCCCTACCCCAAGTGGGCACCTTCAAAGCACAGCCCCTAGCGCAGCTGCTGCCGCGCCGGGGCGGCCGCTGATTCTTGCCCAGCATGGCCTTGTTCTCCCTGTAGTCTCTTTCTCCATGGGCATCCAGGTCAAAGCACCGCTGCCTAAGCCCTTGTGACTTCTCTTCTCCACCGCCGTGACAGAGGTCCCTCTGTGTACTCAGGACCCCCTCCAGGACCTCTACCATGCTGCTCCACTCTCTCCTCACTCTTCTCCTAGAATCTTGCTTTCTTTCATATTTTTTCCAATGCAAAAGGGGTGTGTCAGCGTCACTGCTCTTGCAATGTTTCCTGTGCTGACCTTGTGTTCCCCCACCCCTCATGTGCTTCCTTTCTTCCTCTCCTGAGTGTGCCTGTTTTATGGCTTCCCCCATTCAGTGTCCACTGACCACCTTGTTCACTATGCCCAACAACCTGGTTCTATACCATCTCCCTTTGAATTTTCTCCATGGCCCCTTCCACCATGCACTTTTTATCTGTATTTATTTTTTTTTCTTTGTTTCTAGTTCCAATTAGAATGTAATTTCCACTAGAGAAGGGATTTTTATTAACAATGGTAGCCAGAATAGTGTCTATAATGATGTTCAATATATAGAACTTTTTCAAGAATATTAGTTACATTAATGAGTAACTGTCCCAAGATCCAGCCCTACAGACTTCACTGTCTGGATGCACTTGGTGCCTCTCTTTAAGTGAGCTTTTTCTTTGCTTGAAAGGCCATCTTATCCCACCATTTCCTCCTGCAGGACCTCCACAGGGGAGCTCTCCTCCTCAGGCAATTGTGGAGCCGACTAGCCATTGGTTACTTTAGCTTTCGTCTGTTATTAGCATTGGGTTCTCAGAGATTTGCCGACAGCAGCAATGTCCCGGGGTTATTTGCTCCTGTATGTGTTTATCCAACCCCAGTGAATGTGATTAGGGATGGTAACTGGGCCTTGTCTGTCTTTGGGTATGCAGCGTGGAGCACAGTCTCTGGAAACATATCTGCCAAATGTGAGAATCAATTATTCAGCAGCTCCAATCTATATACAACCTGTGACTTTCCAGGAATGCTGATGGGAACAAAGGCAGGAGCAGTGAGGAGGTAAAGAGAAGATGCAAATGAAATCTCTCCCCAAGAGCAGACAGTGTTTGCTGGGTAAATTTGATTTGCGTCAAGCAACAGGAGACAGAAATCAAAATGGATACCGAGTAGTGGAATTTGAGAAGGCAGATCGGGGTCAGATTTGGGTCCTCTTTTTTCTTGCCAGTAAAGATGTTGTCTGATTGGAATGATGCGGGAGACACAGCTTCTGGAAGATGTCTAGGACAGCTGATAATGAGAGCCAGGTCAAGGGTGACCTCGCGGGCTTCAGAGTGCAGGCGGAGGCTTTCTCTCCTGCCTTGGAAGCTGACATTGGTTTCTATGAATCTTACTCAGGGCCTGTAGCTGAGCTCAAAATTCTCACACAATTAGACACAACTCACTTGTGAGTGTTCATGGAAACCTTTTCATAGAGACCAGGTGTGAATGTGAACATGTGAGATGTGGGTTTTCTAACTGGATTTCTATTCCTGTAGGAAAGCCTTCTGGAAAGATCAGTCAGTCGAGGGAAACCTTCACCCCATGCTGGATACGGCGCCACCCTCCACATGATTCTAGGGCACAGCCATCTGCGGGCTCCTCTTAAAATCACACGTCTCTTGGTTCTTCTACATATTCTGAGGTCAAAGTTACTTTTGGAATTTTCAGTAGCTCACAGAATTCAGCTATCCTAATTTAATACTGAGTGGAACAACTTGAGCAGTGTGTGTAAAAGAATAGAACTCTCATTTTGCTTATACTGAAGGTTCACATATAGCATGAGAAGAATGTGTGATAAATGTAAAAAAAAATCTAAGCTTGTATTAAGCTACTTTAACAGTTTAGCTTCCTGAGTAAGAGATGGTTTCATTACGGATAGTAGAGAACAATATATTACTTTCTACTTTGACTGCTAGGAAGCTGAGAGATAAATTTTGTGTTCGATCTTAGCGATGTTATTAGGCAAGGTGGTTGACTATATTTCCTTTTTCATTCTGCTTACTGTTTTAAAAATAGCCTGACAGAAGTAGAATGTGCACATTCTATTTCTATTAAGTAATTCTAAGTGTATAACTTATGAGCTATGGATAAGTTTTTAGAGCATGAAAACACTATCCTAATCAAAGTTTTCAGTACTTTCATCTCCCCAGAAGTGCTCCATTCTGCCCGAGTGATAGTCCGTGTCTATCCCTACACCCAACTTCTAGCTAACAGTGACTCAATTTCTATTCTTACAATTTTGCTTTTTGTAAAATGTATGCAAGTTAAATCATATGATATGTTGTCTTTATTATTTGTGCCATCTTTCATTTACCAAGATATTTTGAGATTCTTATATATTGCTTTGCAGATCAGTTTTTCATAGATGTTAGTGTTAAATAGTGTTTGCCTTGATGAAGATTTCATAATTTTCTTATCCTCTTAGAAGCTGAGGGATATTTATTTTCTCAAAAGAATGAATACAAAGTCAACACTAAAAAATCAATGCCATTTTTGTAAACCAATAACAAACTCCCAGAGCAAAAAGGGAAACAATACCTTTCCCAGTGGCATAAAAAATGAAATACTTATGAATTAAGAATAGAATGCTCCAAGCACAAGGAAGAGTATTCAATCCCCAGCATCACATGCCGTGCTAGCCCTAGAACCAGGCATGGTGGTGCACGTCTCTAGTTCAATTGCTGTGGGGGATCGAGGAGGCTGAGACAGGAGGATTGCTACGAGTCCAACTTGTGGAATGAGACCCTGTTTCCAATAAAAAATATAAAATTCTCCAAAGAAGGAAATTGAACAAGATATCAGAGAATGGAAAGACATTTTCTGAACCTAGGTAGGCAAAACTGTCCAATTGTCATGCTTCCAAAACTGCTATACAAAGTTAATGCAGTCTCATCCAAAACATCAATAGTATCACAATAATATCACTGTAATAGAGAAAAGAACCCTAAAATTTACATGAAACCAAGACAGACCCAGAGCAGCTCATGCAATGCTGGGCATCAGGGTAAAGGCAGGAGACATCACAATCCCTGATTTAAAGATAAGTTATGGAACTACTGGAAAAACAAAAGCATGATATCAGCAGACTTGTGAATCAAAGGAACAGAAGAGAGGATGCAGAAACAACTCCAGGCATAATCAGTGACCTTTGTCCTAGGCATAGAGATCAAATCATTTTCGGGGAAGAAAGATAGCTTCTTCAACAAACCTTGCTCAGGAAATGGTACTCACATGCCAAAGACTCATCCTAGCCCCATATCTCTCACCTTGCATCAAACTAAACAAAAATGGGTCAAAGATCTAAATATTAAAATATAAACACTTAACCTGTAGAAAACAAAACAGGTAATACTATTGAAAACACAGGTGTATGTAGAGAGGTCCTGAATAGATTCCAAATTGCACAAGAAATAATACCAAGAATTAATGAATTACATTCTGGCAAATTAAAAAAGAAAACTTCTGCACGGCAAAAGAAACACCAACAGGATGAAAAGCCAGCCAGGAGAGCGGGGGAAAATGTTTTCCAACTATTCCTCAGAGGCAGGGCTAATATCTAGAATATACAAAAGATCTGAAAACAAAATGGGACCCTTGAATTTACAGACTTGGTGCATAAAATGGGCATCTGAAATGGAACCAACACTTCTCAGATGAAGTAGGAGCCATTAACAAATGCGTGAAAAAGTTCAACACCGCTGACCACTTGAGAAATGTAACCGCATTCCAGGAAAAAAAAAAAAGACAGTTATAAAGAAATTGACCAGTGGCAAATGCTAGTGATGCCTCCAGGATGAAGAAACCCTTCTTTTTTGTTGTGGGACACGTCGACTAGTGCAACCGCTATAGAAATCAGGATGGAGCGCCTTCAAAAACAAAAAATAATCTGGAAACAGCAATTCTTCTTCAGACCGTGTTGGTAGGGGAAGCAGGTCAGACACAGCAGGTGAAATGTGGTTTCTTTTAAATGAGAAACTCAATGTATAAATAAAATGCAAAATTTGAAAAAAGGAGATAAGAAGAAGAGAGAAAAAAAGTATCTGGAAGTGCACACTTGCTTTATAACAATTGTCCTCCATGTTTTGTATGATTTTTGGTCTAATTGTCAATCTGTATATATGATAACTGGCTTCATAAAGACTTATATGATACATGAATAAATCTGATACTGGCAAAGAGGGAAGGCAGACAAGAAGGGAAAATGAAGATGCATATGGACTCTTATCAATTCCCCTCAGTGAGTGCAATGGTTATGTACTATAAATACATACTGATAAAAATATAAAAATTAAAAACAAATCCAGTATCTTTCTCCATTATGGCTGGAAGCTGAAGTTCTATGTATGATATTTTGATAATTCTACATTTATTAACCATATACTAATTTTTATCAAAATTGGTGGAATTTATGCTGTAAGTTAAAATAGCATAGAGACAATAACACAGAAAAAACACTAATTAATCATGAGAGAAGGTATTGCACTTTCACACGGAGTTGATATATTAAGTTTCAAAGGACAAGGTGAAATCCTAAATAAGTGAGTTGTAATTCGGAAGTTTTCCAGCCATTCTTTAACTCCACTAATAGAGCAAATTCAATCTTTCGTACAATATAGGACAGGAGGATAAGACAGGATGGTAAGCGAGACTGACCACTAAATTACAGTTTTTGCGGTCAAGCTGGGAGGATGAAATGTAAGAGATACCCTCGGAGCAAAGCAGAATTAGGGGAGCATCCCGAGGGAAACTGGACAGCCTTGGGCCGCGCTGCATTCGCTGTGAGTCCGCCCTCTTGATTCATGCTCCAATCAGCCTGAGAGTCATCTAAATATTTCCATTAGAAGCTCCAACATTTTTTTCTATAACAACAGAAAAGATCCCGCACTCCAGAAACATTCCTGGCTGCTTACTTGCCAAGCACACAGACAGAGCAGAGAGGGAAGAGAAGAACCCATGATGTAAGAAAAGCCGTAGTCAATAGATTGTCACTCCTGGAAAGAAACACTTCCCCTTGGCTAACAGATCTCCAGTGACTGGAGAGTACTGAATTATTGTGCGATAGAAACTTCTTAGAGGCAAAATATAATTAGAAAGATATCTTAGGTCTCTGTGTGAAGAAAAGGTTACTGTACCAAACTTGGTCCAGAACGTACTTTGTGCTTATTAAATTACAAACTGTTTCTGAGACAGGACCCATGCAAGATATCACTCACCCCTCATTGTGGCCATGATTTAGGGAAGCTGGTGCGGGGTCAGGGCCTCTGAGATAATCAGGCTAAAATTCCACCCCAGCTCACAACGAAAAATATGCAGCTTTTAAAAACAATTTAAATAGATGTGACCTGCTTCAGGGCGTTATACTACTAACACTTCACATCATGTGGCAGTAACACGGGGACTGTGGTGGGTAGGCTTCACCACTTCTCACCAGCATTTTATATTTTGAGATGCAAATCACAAATAATAAAAATTTTAAACTGCGTACTAGAAAAAATTGAAATATTTAAACATTTTCAATTTTGTTTGCTAAATTTAATTTTATTATTTCATTTTGAAAAGTAAAAGACAAAAGCAGGAACAAAAATCAGAAACAGGGTAGCACACGACAACACGTATGTCACAGATTTTCAGAACAAGAATAGCTGATTAGCAGTGGTTGACATATTGTCCATTTCATTGTCAAATGTGTTGCTCAGATTAACAGACACAGTCATGTAAGATTGGACATGTGGTTGCATGTTACCGTTTGCTTTCCAAAAACTCTAAATTTTCGTTATTTTCCTTCTTTTTATTTTGTCTTTTTTCATTATTTAAAAATTTTTTTGAAGAGAGTTTAGTAATAATTGATGTATGAGAAATAGTGAACGTTTAGGAGACCAAGTGACAAGTCCTCAAGCACGGTTTTTGTATTATACATCGCTGTCCTTGATGTGGTTGCTCAGCTCGCAGAAATCAGCACGCAGAGTTAGTCAATGCAAAATTCTGCGCACTAACTGCTATTTTCAAAAAACCAATAGAAGTTTTTAGTATAATCATGTCAGCCATCCTGTCTATCTACTTGCACATTGTTCCTTTCCCCCTGCCTTTTTTCCCTACCTTTTCTCCTTTTTCTCTTTGTTGTTTAATCCTTAAGTTCCATTTCTTTCTGTTCTACTATATCTGCTACAACTTCTGGGTTTGATTTCTTCGTTTGAGTACTTACCCTAGAGAGATTACAATATTTACACATGTAGGTGTGACTTTTTTACTTACAAGTATAGCCTGTAGTTGCAACCACTTGTATATGAAGGCTTTGCATCTGTCTTTGTTTATATTTGTCTTTGTTTGTTTATAGGTGAGTAATACCCTATTGTATAAAAATATCACATATTTTTCATCCCTTCCTCAGGTGAATATCAATCACTAATGATCATCTCTAAGAAAGTATGCAGCTGTATTTGTTTCCTCTTTTGTCTTGAGGTCTGCCCCATAAGGGAGCATCTGACTCTTTCAAGTTTCAGTCGCCTTGTCTTCCATCTTGTCTCCTTGAGGGCCTGGCCCTATCTGACTGCCTATAATATTTCTACCTAATTTAGCTGCCTGCCACACTCCCCCATCTGAAGAAGCAACCCAAACTGCCATGAAGGAACCATGGGCGACGACTGCTCTTGCTTCCTCAGGACACTGATTTACTCTGACCGAATGCTATGTGTTTCATGATAAATATATAAATTTACCTGGTTGATCTCTGATGTAATGCAAATATTTCATGCTGATGGTAAATATGAGGGTGACTTCTCTTAACTAAGGCTAGAGGGACTCACAGCACACTGCCAGACTCCATGAATGAAGGAGTCTGAGAGTCCGTGGGTTATAACTGCTATTGCTTTAAAAAAAAAA
>PVKN010034025.1:0-11926 GCA_004027915.1 Capromys pilorides
TCTACGAAAAAAATTCTGTAGCTGCTTTCTGCCTGTTATTCAATGAAATGTCAAGAATATAATTACTTGTAAATTCAAACTATTGTTCAACTTTATTTCACAAGACACAACCATTTGTACAGAGAAATGTACACAAACAAGACTTCTGTTTGTAGCAGGCATTAAACTTTGAGAGCAGTTGACTTTGTTATCTCGATCCAATTTTTAACGCTTACTGTTAAGATTTCTTTCTTTCTGTCTCGCTTTTACATTTCCAAACCACCAGAGAATGATTTCTTTAAGAATGTTCTCTCAGGTATGTTCAGAATATTAATTAGGTCCATCTATTTCTGTCGAGTAATAACAATGCCCAAGGGCTGAATGGACGCTGTGACCTGTGAAAGAACTATTCATGTGCTTCAGTCGGCCCTCGCACATTCTTTAACAAGTAAACAGACTTTTTTGCAGTGCTCTTAAATGTTTCAACTGTGTGTTTCACATTCAGTTCTTGCAACTCCAACCATACAGCTTTTCTTCCTCTTTTGGAGGAGACTTCCTTGAACTACTAATTTAAATACTTCTGCCTTTATGACTATTTTACTGCCATACCTATGGGGCTTCTTACTGTATTTGCCTGTAACTGAAGGAGATTTTAAAGGAATTAAATTTATTCAGACTAAATCTTCAGGGGAATGCAAAGTCATCTTAAACAATTAGCAATAATTAAAAAGCATCTATTCAGACTGGATAAAAGGTAAATAGATTTCATTTAAATATAGTAGTTTCTTGGTATAGTTCTCCCATTTGCATGTTTTTTTCTTTTTGTACCTCCTGTTGGCAAATGACTTCAAATAAAAGAAAGCATTTAGTTTGTCACTTTGTATAATTTTTTTACTCACGAGTGCCATTAACAAATTGCTATGCTAAAAAATTTTAATTGTCTTTAATTTAGGTGCTGAAACTAACGCTGGCTATTATAGAATGAATATTATGCCTGGTGGTTGTTGCTTTTTTGTTTGTTTTTAATCTCAGTGTGGAAGTGACTAAAAAAAATTATGGTTATTCGATTTCTGATATCCTATAAAATTTATTCTTATGTCTATTCTGCCTCAGTTAACTATTTTTTTCTATGCAATAAAAGGGGTAAAAACATACATGTTCTTAAAGCTCTCCTTCAATTCTTTCAATTTAGGGCTTGTTTTATGAGTAGTCAGGATAGATAGCATTTTTAGTCAGACATATTTACAAACACCTGCAACTAAATGTTTAAGTGCAATGACACATACAGCTAGATTTTGTCTCCTTTCATGTGTACATATGAGGGCTAACAGAGATTTATATGAGAATAAACAATTTAAGTTTTTTGTCCTCAAGAACTTCGCATTTTAGCAGATGGAATAACACATATGAGGTCCTGTGAGGGGATCACAAAGAAAGGAATTTGAAATCCAAATATATTATTTGATATTTTAGTGGTGTAGCTCTAAATAATTTTAAAAATTCAGAATTTTAAAAAATTATATTTCCTTATAAATAAGATCTGTTATTACACTAAAACAATTAAAACTTCATCTGCCAAACAAAACATACCAAGACAGAGAAAAAAGACACAGTAAAGAGCACACAAAATACTGAAAATGTATGTAAGTTAAAGATGGAATTTTGTTTAGAAAGTTGTCAAAATCTTGTATGAAGAGTGTGTGATGATTTTTGGTGTAAAAAGTATACAACTAAGAACAGACTATGGTTTAGTGAGTTCAGGCATGCAGATTTGAGCCCCTACAAGATGCACAATTTCACTGGTATTTAGCTGCCTCTTCAGTTATTTACAAATGCATTATAAGAAGCAAAAATGTTGGAAATAAAGTGGAAGGAATCCATAATGTCCAATGTAAGAAAAAAATCAATGACACTGAAAGTGAATGCACTTTATAGTGATGGTGGGCTGGGTATATAATTTTAATGTGCATTAAAGGGTACATTGCTTAAAAGTATAAATATCCTCCGCATTTGAGAAACTAAGTAGTTTATGCATCCCAATAAATTTCAAACTAATAAATAGAATGTGATTTGCTAATATTCCACTAAAGACCCTACATCTTAAAATATAAATGCTTGTAGGGAAGAAGGATAATAATACACTCCATGAAGGGGTAGTTGTGTGGAAAAAGAGATACCTTAAGTGCAATAACATGATAAAATAACTGTCTCAGAGAAACCCAACACTAAAATCTTCTTACAATTTGTCTCATATCATATTGCTAGATAGCAAGATCATTATCTTCTAAATAAAAAAGAATGCAGCCTTTAACCAGATACAATAAAGAACTCCAAAGAATATAAAATAACATGCAGCACAAAACTTAAGTATAAATGTTTGGACTGTATTTAGAATGTGGAAATTCTGGGGCTACTTCAGTATGCAAATAAAGACCTTATAGTATATGATTGTACATGAAGATTACACTACCTCTCTAGCTGGAACAAACAATGCTGTTGCATTTGTCTTTCCACATTTTTCTGCAATTTCTTGCTTGTGTTGACTTCCATCTCTTACCTGATCCATAGTAGATATGCACACTAAAGTGCCCAGGAAGATTTTCATAGCCATTGCATCTTATTCTTTATAGTATCTCAGCTCACAAAAAGCCTTTCTCATCTTGCTTACATCTATATATTACTTTCCAATCACTTATGCCATAGTTGAGCTTTTCATTCTTAACAGTCTAGGTATATTACATTATTTACATTAATGGGAAAGCACATCTAATTATACAATGGCATTTTATAATTTATAATTGCAAACTTTGAAAATAGGCTTAATAAATATGAGTATTTAATAGAGATGTTAGAATTGCAAAAGAATGGTTCTGAATATACATGAATGTGCCAATTAGTATATATCAAAAGAATGATATATATAGACATATATATGCATCTATATATACACATATATATAGAAAGAGAGAGAAAGGAGAGAGAGATAGAGAGTGAGAGAAAGAGAGAAGGGAGATAGGAAGGGAGAGAGAGACCTACAAGGTAGGCTTAAAGTGACTACCTGCAAAAAAGACATTTATGTGATAGGAAAAGGAGATTCTAGTCAAAAGCTTCAGGTCTGAAGCTCACTGCAGGCCTCTTATGAGTCTGCAGCGGGAAGCTGACGAGTCTGTGTTGGAAGAGCCTGTCCTGGGAACACTGAGACTGACATCCAAAGTGTTGGTGAAGGATGAAACTCTGAAATAGCGAAGAGTGGAAATTCCCTCTTTCTCTTTTATCCTATCCAAGCTATGAGCCTATTGGCTAGTGTTGACAACATCCATGGTGGGTCTTCCCTCTTCAGTAAGTCAGTCATCCAGACACACTCAGAACTGTGATACACTCATTCACTAGGCATTTCTTATTCAACATGACAACAGCTGCCAATCACAACCCATTCTTTCTCAACTTGATAGCTAGACACAGTTAATTAAACCATACTTAAACTTCAGATACAATACCAAGTTCATTATTCTGTCTGACTTGATGTAACTATGCCTCACACAAATGGAAGCCCGCTTAATTCCCTCTCCAGAACAGAAGGCAAAGTTTTTGTTTGGGGAAGGGCTGACCAGATAGCTCAGCAGATTAAAGTGCTTGGTTAGGCAGACACAGGTCCAGGGTTCAATTCCAGGTGTGCCATGCTGGCCCCGCCCCCAGGGTGCACTGAGCCGGCTACTGAGACTGGATGTGATGGTGTGTGCCTGTAATTCCAGCTTTTGGGAGTCTGTAAACAGGAGGATCACTATGAGTTCAATGTATGTAATGAGACCCTGTAGACCCTGTACTAAATACATTAAAAAATTGGATTTAGAAAGTTTTTCTTTGGGGAATGTTTACTCTTACTATTTTATGATTGAAACATTATAAGCTTAGCAATAATTAAGAACCAATATTTTGTGTATCATATTATGTTATCAAGGAAGAAAGTAAAGATATATATATATACACACACATATATATGTATATACATATATGTGTGTATATCATATTAATAAAATAGGAGGAACAATTATAATCCTCTTTCCTCTTCTTGGTCTCATGATCATTGTTGGTATTTTTAACTCCCTCCTTTTACCATTCTTGTTGTGTTGCCTTAGCCTTCAACAAGCACCTAGCAGATTTTAATTCTTTTCCTGTCAGGAAGGCCCATACCTTAACTAGCACTCTTGTCATCATGCCTGAATTGGTTTCTATAGTTCCCTGCTAATCTTTTTTATTTTAAAAAATTATTTATATTTATTTGGTACAAGTTCTTGTTACACAGCTTGAACTCATAGTGATCCTCCTGTCTCAGCCTCCAGGGCTGGGATTGCAGGCATGTGCCACCACACCCAGATTCAGTGGTCAGCACAGAAAGCCCCAAGGTCCATGGCCAGCAGGACATGTGATACCAGAGATCCACCCTGAGTCCTTGCATTTGTTAGACAGGCACTTAGACCAAAGAGTTATTTCACAGCCCTTTCTGTTAATTTTAATAACTATTAAATGTTACAAGCCTGGGATGTACCATAAGGGATATCCTGCATTATAAATATATTTTTCTTACCTACATTGTGGAGTAATAGTTCAATTTCCCCTACATATTATGTATCAATAGCCAATACCAATACCATAACTCCTTCCTGCTTGTTTATTTATATTTAGATGTGAAAGATAACCAAGTGGCCAACACGAAGTCCAATGAAATCATTGTTGTGTTCCCTGGTGTAAGATCTTCCTCCTCTAAAGCTAAGACTTCCAGGATGGCCACACACAAAATTTTGGCAACAGGAAATGTAAATTTTACTAATAGGTCACTAGGTGTAATTGTGAATGGAACTATTGCCCACTTTCAATAGTTCTGACTTCTGGATCCATGAATCCTGGAGACACAATACTATAGAGTAGACATTGATGGAAAGCATATACAGCACTTTGAAGATCATTGCCCCACCCTTGAATGGCTTTGCAACCCAGTTAGCACTTTAATTACCTCTTCAAAAGGCATTCCACTTTCCAATCAACCCAGGTGTTTTTGGATGGTGAAGAACATTGTAAGACCAGTGAATTTCATTACTATGAACCCACTGACTCATTATCCTGGTCATGAAATGTGTTCCTTGGTACAAATCAATGCTATGTGGGATATCATGATGGTAGATAACACCTCATGAGTGATTTTAGCAGAAGCATTACATGTGGCAAAAGCAAGTCAACATTCAGAGTAAGTTCTATGCAGTATAGAATACTTCCCTTTCTGTGATGGAAGCTATCCAATATAATCAGTTTGCCACCACGTCACAGTCAATGGTGCCATATCATACACTTGGTGTTGGTCTGTGCTGCTGTATTGGACACTTAGCGGTGGATGCAGGCGGATCAGCCTTGGTGATTGAAAGTCCAGTTTCTCAGCCCCTGCATAAATGCAATCCCTTCCATTATGCCTACTTTATTTAGGTACCCACTGGTCCATTAAAAGGGTGGATGAAAAGAATAGGTTAATTGCTATCTACAAAATGGAACATATTATCCACTTCATTACTAAAGTACTCTTTTGCCGAGGTCACCTTTTGGTCATCATTTACATGAAACACAAATATCTTACGTATTTCATCTTTATGGAGAGGTTTATCTTCATATCTCTTCCTAAACATGTTGTTATCAATTTTTCCAGCCATATTCTTTCAAGGTACCTGATCATCCAGCAAGATCATTGTCTGCAGCCTATGAATCAGTATATAGTTACAGATATGACCACTTTTTCTTCCAGATAAAATGTAGAACCAGGTGCACTGCCTATGTTCTGTCCACTGTGAAGATTATCCTGCACTATTCATTCAGGGAAGTCTTGAAAAGGAAAATATTGCTCTAGCTGTCCTCTCTCCTATGGTGTTTGCATAACATGAAGAACAATCTGTAAACCAGGCTTTTCTTCCTCAGTCTGATGAATACGCAGTCACCCCATGAGTCCACAGGTGCACGGTGGGACACAAATAATCCAGTGTAGTGGGAGTAGAAACCATGGACATTTAGACAACTTCATGTAACTTACTTGTGCCCTCTGGACGTGCTTATGGTCAATTCCACATAAATCACCTCCATCTAATGATGACTGTTATTATGCCTGACTCAGTGGATCATATATTAAGCAACTCACGATAGTTGACTGAGTTCACATAGAAACCAGGTGTTTCATGGTCAAATAAATGTTCAGTTTCCACTGTGGTCCAATAGCAAACCAGAGGTTGCTTTTCAAAGGGACAGTAGTTGTCTGCAAATAACAGTAGAACCTTACTATAAAACCTCAAAGGCCTCTGCTGTGATTCATCTATGGGGAAGCCAGAGACTCCAGACAGCATTTCCACTTGCCAATGACACTTCAAGTACTATAATATCTGCTAGATTTTATGGCCCCAGTGGCAGGGCAGCCTGAACATATTCCTAGATATGTTGCAGAACTTTCTTTTATTATGAACCCCTCTCAAAACTAGCAGCATTTTTAGTCACTCAGTAAATGACCTGGAGTAATATACCCAAGTGAGGTCTGTGTTGTCTCTAAAATCCAAATAGACCCATTAGGCTTGGTGCCTTTTTTTTTGTAGGTGGGGAAAGATGCAACAACTTATCTTTTATCTTAGTAGGAACATCTTTGCATCTTTTTATGCTTCATAATACTTGATTACTAATTATTTCACTGAGGTAGAAGAACCTTGAACTGTAGTTAGATTTATTTCCCATTCTCTGGCATGCAAGTGCATTACTAACAAGTCTAGAGTGGTCCAACCTCCTACTCGCTTGATTCAATCAGTATAATATCACCAATATAATGGACAAGTGTGATACTTATGGAAGGGAAGGAAAATAAAGGTTTCTGAAAATGAAGTTGCTATATAACACAGAGGCAGGACTGTGAGGATATATTGCTAGCCTTGCCAGATGAAAGTAAATTGTTTTTTATGTCCTTTATGAATATGAAGGAAAAGACACTTGCCAAATCAGTAGAAATATACCAGATATCAGATGTGTTAATTTGCTCAAGTAAGGGAACCACATTTAGTATAGCAGCTGCAACTGGGATCACTACTTAACCACATTTATGGTGATCCATTGTCACTCTGCAGGATGCATCTGTCTTCTGCATAGGGCAAACAGAAGACTTAAGTGGAGGTGGGATGGAGACTACCAGCCCTGTATTTTTCAAGTCCTTGGTTAGTGGAAGTAGTTTCTCAACCCCTCCAAGAATGCAAAATTGTTCTTTGTTTATTATTTTGCCAGGTAAGGCAACTCTTGCAGCTTCCACTTGGCCTCTCCAATTGTGACAGCCCTTACACTCTAGGTTACAGAACCAGTGTAAAGATTCTGCCAAGTACTAATGACATCTATGCAATTATTCATTCAGAAACTTGGAAAATAGCTACAGGATGTATTTAGGGACATACAAGAGTCACTATAAGAAAAAATATATATATATTTACATACTGAAATTAAAAAGAAAAAGTCTCTATGAGTTGGAATTTTGCTAAAACTCCATTGCTCTCCTGGTCTCCATAGGCTCTTAGTTTTCTGGAAGGCCACAATGGTATGTTGGATTCACTAGGGTTAATGCTAGTTGAGAGTCAAGGTCTAATAGTCTCTGAAATATATGATGATTTCTTTTTCCCCAGTGTACAGATGCATCAGCAAAAGGTCTTAGGTTGCTCTGGAGAAGAACAGGTGAAAAGCTGATAGTGTAAACTTGTGGTTGTATACCAGAGTTCTCCTTCAGAAGGACCTGGCCTCCATGCACTCAGGGTTTTGGGTTTGTGAACTGGCTTAAATTGAATAACTGTTTGAGGGCCTGTAAATGCTCTGTTACTGTGATTTGAGGTAGATTTATATTCATTTAACCTTAAATTTTTCAAATTATAGAAATCTAATAGGAATTTAGTCAGTTTGCTGTCTATTTCACTTTTGAAGATAATGTGACTAATCATCCAGTCTCTTAGCTCTGTATATGTCAGGCCAATTTTGATCACTGGTTTACTTTTGCTGTCCATCATAGCAAGTATATGCCCCTGATCTTGGGATGTTGAGTGCCTCCCCTTGATCTCTGCCCCTCTGGAATTTGATTAAATTTATTTTTCTTAAGTTCTCCAGTTGAGTGACTGTGGTTTCTATGGTAAGATCTGACTGAGGGGAAAGAGCTATGATAGAAATCTTTAGGAATGTTGGAGCTCCCTGCAGGAATCTGCTCCTTGAGGCACGGGTGAAGGGAAAATTGTTCTGAATCATCTTTCTGTGCAAGGTTAAGTTTAACATGAAAACTCCATTCCAAGGTTCTGATTTCCTGAACTTGGCATGCTTTTGACTCCCTTATCAACAGCATCCCAAGCCAGGTATAGTGGCACACACTAAATTCTGAGCAGTCAGGAGTCTGAGCCAGGAGGATCACTGTCAATTGGAACCCAGCCTAGACTACATAAGACACCTATCTCAAAACACAAATGAATGAATCCTCAAAATAGAAAACCACAGAACATCAGACATCTGTAAATCATTCACAGTGGACCACCTTTTGACTGACACATCTGTCAACCAACCAAGTAAATGTTAACACTTTTTAACTCCATACATTGCAACATTAAATTCAGAATCTCTGCTTAACGGGCCCATGTCTGATTTTGCCACTACAATCCCACACCCTTAGAATCCATTTTCATACTGTTTCTCAGTCCTCTGCTTATAAGGGTTACAAATCTCAAGCAGTTCTCTGGCAGTACAGCAGATCTCTTCATGGATAACACTGTTCATCCAACCTTTAGGAGTCTTGTGAAATTTGAGGTTGGTTATAAGCCAAGAAGCAAAAGAGCCGGTAAGGGTGGGTCCTGAGGACTGTCGGCATTACCATGCTTCATAACTGGATCAGAAAACAAGGAATCAGTTTTCTCACATGTAGGAGAGGTCAAACCACTGGGATGGATGTGTGAGGTCCCTCTGTGGTGGAGAGAAGGGAAATATCTTCTGGCAAAATAACCTCACTAGGATTTAGGAGTTCAGTGTTTTCAGGCATATCAGGATCCTCCCTTACATCTCCATCCCAATTTATGTTTCTATTCTTTTTCAATCAGTGTTCTTAATTTTGATGTAGATAGGAAATTTACTCTGTATTTCAGCCAATGAAATTAGGTGTTTCGGTTTATGAAATATCAGTCCTAAAAGAAAAGATTCTCTTTCAGACAGCTTAGAAATATTTTGATTTATTGTGTGTGTCTGAAACTGGGAATTTGAAACACTGAGATCCTGATTTTCTTTTATCAATCTGTCCTTACACTTAGAAGACTTCAGATTTTTTTATACATGTCTGGAGCCCATGCTTTTCCTTTATTAGTTTGTTCAAAGATGCTAAGAGCAACCAGCTAGCATGATCATATTTCTTTTCTGTCAGAAATATTCCAAAGTATTATATACAGAAAGAGTCATTAAGTTATTTCATCTCTTTAGTGGTAAAGTAAGATAATCAAATGAATTTGAAGTGCACATTAGTTTAAAAAGTTCATACAATAGACTATCAGTACTCTGCACATTATAGGAGAGATCATGGCATCTTTAAGGCTCATCAAATTAGTCAAGAAAATTCATCTTTACTAATTTGTTTCACTACAGCTACTCCTGGTACTAATATCTGTATCAGTTAAAGTTCACTAGAGGAACAGATATAATATAATAGGATATAATATAGAGATATAATCCATACAGGGTTTACAAGGTAAGCTTACAGTGGCTGCCTAGAGCCGTTGGCATGATGGAGAGTACAGCATGCTGTCAAAGGCTGGAAACTTACCACCAAAGTTCCCTGTGAGTGTGTATCTGGAGGCTGGAGGGTCTGCTGGCAGGCTGAAGAGTCAGCCCTGGGAAAGTACAGGTGACTATCCAAAGGCTATGCAAAGGCAGGAGTTCCTTCAAGGAAGCAAAAGCAACTTTTCCTGTCTATTTCACACTTTACTCCATCCAGCATAACTGTGGGTGTCACCCATGTGCAGGATGTGCTTTCCCTCTTCAGTAAGTCAGTCACCTAGGCACAACCAGAACTAAGCTATACTAGCCCACCAGGTATTTCTTATTTAAGTTGACACTACAGTTAACTATTCCAATGAATATATGCTAAAATTAAGTTATTATTATTTGAGGTGATAAAATTAAACCTTGGACTTAGGAAATTTTTAGAAACCTTTCTGTGTGTAATTGTAAGAAGGGAACACATATTAAATTAGAAAAAAAAAAACAGGTGGCCATAGTCATAGTTTTGATTAGATGGAGTTTTTTCCAGAAATTGAACACAAGGAATAAACAGTGAAGATGAGGGAAAGGAGAAAAGGATAGGAAACAAAGGAAGAAAGAAGAAAATCATGTAAGTATATATACAGGATAGCTGACATGGTTGTACTAATTTCTATCAGTTTTTTGAAAGTAGTAGTTAATGTTTAATTTTTTCACTTTGACTAACTCTACATGTTAATATCTGCAATTTGAGCAACACTGAGGATAGCAGTGTGCAGTATAACAACCACAGCTGAACACCTTTTGTCTTGCTCTTTTAATGTGCCTCACCTGGGAAGAGATAGCTCAGTGGACTAAGCACCTGCTCAGACAAGCACAGGGACCAGATGCCATGCTGATTCCACCCTGGGGTATGCTGAGCCAGCCACTGAGACTGGGCATGTTGATACACGCCTGTAATCCCAGCTCCGGGGAGGCTGAAAACGGGAGGATCATTATGAGTCCAAGCTGCATAGTGAGACCCTGTATCAAACACACACACACACACACACACACACACACACACACACACACACACAGCTTTAAAAAATAAATGTGCACTGTCTCTAATGTCTTATCTATCATTATTATACTCTGTTTAAAATAAATTAAAAATAAAAACTAAAAAGGATAAAGAAAAATAAAGTTTATTGAAAGGAAGAGTTAATATTTCATTGTCCAATTTTGCGTGCCTATATCTGGTAATCTTTGCAACAAATTTGATGATAACAATATATAATGTAGCAACTATTGTTAATTTTCTATGCTTGTTTTGGAATTCTGTACTATTTGTATTATTTGTGTCACTTTGTTCCTTTGTTCTTGTTATTTGTTTTTGGTAATTTTTTCCTTAAAAAAAGAAAACAGAACTTTTTCCAGCAGGATGTTACAAATGAGAATCCAAATAAGCATGGTAACACATGTCTAATATTCTTCATTCAATTATTTGTTACCAGATATTTCCTTATCATAATGAGAAAAATGTCTTATAAAGTAAAAATCAAATCCATCTGCTGGGTGAAGTGACATTTCAAGAATGTTTGTTGAGGGAACGCAGACTGGTGCAACCGTTATGGAAAGCGGTGTGGAGGCTCTTTAAAAAACTAGAACTAGAAATCCCATTTAATCCAGTTATCCCCCTACTGGGAATTTTTCCAGAAGAACTGAAAACATCATGATATTTGTGCACCTATGTTCATAGCAGCACAATTTGTGATAGCCAAATCTTGGAAACAACCAAAATGCCCATTATTTGAAAAATGGTTGAAAAAGATGTAGTATTTTCATAAAATGGAATATTACTCAGCTATAAGGAATGATCGACTAGAAGACTTCATATATAAATGGATGTATCTTGAACATATACTCATTAGTGAAATAAACCAGACCTACATATGCCAATATCATATAGTCTCCCTAGTATAAGGACTCAAAAGAAGACATAAATAAATAAAGTTTGGGTGGTACCAAGATTCAATCTGAAGACCTTGCATTTCCTGCATCCTCAACCCCTATAATTTTTTTAATTATTTTTTTAGAAGAGTGACTTAAGTACAAAATGCATTTGGAAAAGTTAAAAAAACTAAGTTTATTGAAAGTGTTAATGTTTAATTGTTTGACCAATCTTACATAT
>PVKN010034026.1:0-11909 GCA_004027915.1 Capromys pilorides
TACCCCTTCCTAACCTAATCTTCCCTAATGTAAAATTCTCCAGCTTAACCTTCCCTACTCTCACCTAACCCAACCTTTCCTAACAGAACCCCTCTAACCTAACATCCCCTAACTTAATCTTCTCTAATAAATGCTTTCTAATCCAACCTTCCCTCTCCCTGCTTGTCCTCTCGTCCTCTCCCTCCCTTCTCCTCTCTTCTTTCCCTCCCCTACCTCCCCTCGCTACCATCAATCTCCTCCACCTGACTGAACACCCCACATCGCTCCAGAGCAAGACTGTCGATCGCCTTGAAGGTACGTGAGCTGAAGTTCGGGCTCCAGAGTCAAGAACGTGAGTCATGACCCTAGAGGAATGGATAAGGAGAGAACTGGGCAACAGATCCGGTGCAATGGCCAATAGCTGGGCTCTGTTGAAGTGTCACTAGCCCCGAGGGCTGTGTGTGACTCTGGGCCACACACTGGAGAAGTGAGGGAACCAGCACTCATCGAAGGCTCTTGTGTCCCTTTCTGTGGTACCCAAGGATCTTCTCCTCTTCTTCAAGTCTGCTATTCAAATTAGGGACCATCTGGCCTCCCTACCCTCTGAATGGAATCGAAGCCCTCCCTCCTGCCTCCCTTATACTCTCCAAGGACTGTGTGTCCCCAGATACTCCTTGAGGTACCTGTGCTCCAGGCCAGGGTGGGAGCAATGGGGAGGAAGGGAAGAGGCAGCGTCCACGTGGGTCTGACTGATGAGGGCGGCTGGGCCTGCCATCCCTGCGGCTTTCTCCCCATGGCACTAGGGCAGCTCCTCACCCTTTGTGAGCTTGCTTTGTTCAGCCACAACATGAAGGGAGACCACGACCATCCACAAGAGCTGTTGGGAGGACAAAACAAAGTCATGACCTTGGAGGTCTTGGGGGTCTCCAGTGGCAGGCAAAGGAGCAGGGTTGTATGTTGGCAGAGCCCCCCTCACCCTGAAGCTGGACTCGCACCCTTGGGCTTGGGGCCTCAGAGAAGCTGACAATCATCTCAGAGAAGATACTTGGTGATCACCCCTCTGGGGGTGCTATGTGAAGTGAACACGCTAGCATACTCCAAAACACAGGGCCAGATCTGCACAGTGCACCTGCCCCAGGGGGAGGGCTTCAGGACAGTAGCTGCATCTCTGACCCAGCACTCTTGTCTGGATTTTACACTCTGTCCCACAGCCCCCTTGCAGTGTTCCACAGTCCCCTTGCACTGTTCCACAGTCCGCACAAAGCACCTGCTCTGTCCCAGGCTCTCTGCAAGATGCAGGCGGAAGACTGGGGCTGCACCTCACTGCTCCCAAAAGGGCAAGCTATAAATATGCCGGGTCATGAAAAAGAGGAAGCAAAGCCAGAACATGTAAATTCAGCTCACCCCTCATCTTCCCCAGTTCTGCAGAATGACTTGAGGTACCAGGTCAGAAACCATGGCTGCCAGCTGCCCCTGCCAGCAGCCCCAAAACATCCTGGCTTTCAGCAGAAAGGCCATGACCTCAGCCCGGGGTGAATCCCTGGACCTTATCCTGGAAGGCAAAGGACACTGAGCTGGGCGGGGAGGGTGCAGGGCTTGGTCCCAGCCGCCCTCTTGAGCCGTGTTTCTATCACTGGAGCATCCCAACGTTGGGAACCTGAGGAGTCAGGAGGGAAAAAGAGGTTTGTCCTCTCCGTGTGTCAGAGCAGCTGGTGAGCTCAGCCAGCTCACTGATCCATGGACCCCCACATCCCCCCAAGCACTGGGCTACCCTTTGAACATTTCAGTGGATGCAGAAAAGGTGCCCGACCACAGCCGTGCTCGGCAGACATCTGCCACTCCTCTTCCTGCTCCTCCTCCTCCTCTTCCTACTGGGCAGCCTCATCCTTTCATTTGCTTCCTGAGCACTCAAGAAGTCTGCAATTAGCCCTCTGTGGACCTCTGGGGCTCATGAAGTTCAGAGTTGCTACCTGGGTCACAGGGGACACAATTTCCGGTGCAGGCGGTGGGGGACTATGGCCCACAGTGCATACAGTTGGATACCTGAAAGCTAGGAACAGGCTCTGTTATCTAACAAAAGAGACCCTGCATTAAGGCTAGGGATTCTAGCGCACAGGGGTTTCAGGATCATGTTATGGAGCCCAGTGCAATTGCTTGGCCCTGAAAAGCAGAGATTTTTCTCTGGCCTGAGTCAAAAAGATGAAACAGAAGGAGGAGGCAGAAGAGAAGCCCTGGCAGAGGAGGGCAGAGACCCCAAGCGTGAGAAGGGCCCTGGAGGTGGCTTCACAAGTCACAGAGGCCAACTCTGCCATTCTTTTCCACCTTGCTTCTGCTTGCAAGCACTGAAGTCGAGTGGAGGCTCTTGGCACCCGATGCTTTAAGGAGGATTAAGAGGAATCAACTGGGCTGAAAGTCTAAGACCGGAGCTTGGTCTTCCTCCCACCTACTCCAGAGCCCAAGGCCTCTGGGCAAGCTTGCAGACCATGGCCAAAGCAGGCGGGCACTGGGGCCCTGAAGCTGAGGGTATGAAAGGAGGTGGCCAGAGCACCCCAAGATGCCCAGAAGGGTGAGAAGGGCTTAGAGGCAGACAGGGCGTGTGCCGGTTGTCACACATCATCAGGCACAAAGCCCCAGAGCTGAGCCATGGCAGGTGCTGCCGTTCATGAGATTCCTCACTCCTCCTCATCACAGGACTGGAAGGTGGAATTTGTGTTTCCCTGGTTCCTGCAGCGTGAGGACCGCTGCACAGGCCGGGCTGCTTGTGCGGAGATATGGATTGGGACTGTCGGGGGGGAAGAAGGTGCAGGGAGCAGGGTCTCTGGGGACAGGCTGGCACAGGGTACAGGGGCTGCTGGCAGGCAGCGGCTCCTGAGGAAGCAGCCACAGGATGTGGGGTGCTCAGAGGGCCTCCAGAACCTCCTGTGATGCAGCGGAGAAGGCTGTGGTCTAGACGTTGTCTCAGCTGTGGAGCAGTGGGAGGAAGGCAGTGGGAAGGCCAGAGGGCAAGGCCAGCCACGCGCAGGGATGGGCACCTCTTGCCAGCTGTTCTGGTGACACAGGGCACAGAGGCAGGGGACACAGTTCTCTGTGGAAGGAACAAAGGGGCATTCAGGAATCCCCTCCGTAACACACAACTGAGCCACCCAGCATGGCAGATGATGCCAGGCCACAGCCTTGAGCTGGCCCAGCAGGCCATGGCCTATTCATGCTGCCCTGTCTTAGCAGTGGAGAGGAAGGGCAAGGTTAGCAGGTCAGACAGTAAAACCTAGGGTGATGGAACATTTAGAACTATGACAAAACACGGGCAAGCAAAAGGAGACAGACACAGACTCACGCACACCTCGCCTCCCGAGAGTGGCTTGTGCCCCTGGGGGAGGCGACCTCCAGGCTCTTCCATACTTAAATCAAAAGTATCAGGCGTATTTCAGGGACACAACCTGATATCACAGGATGCATGCAGACTGTAGACCAGTTATTCAGAAGCAAGGCAACGTGGTTTTCATTCACAATTCTCCAGCATGGTTATTGTTTTATTTTTGTTTTTTAATAAAATAGCTAAAATCTACTTGTCTAGGAAGAATACCATATACAATAAAACTTTTACCTATAATTCTCACAGATGCAATGTATATAAATTTAGTTACATAATCTATTAAGTTATTGATGTATTTAAGTTACTTATATAGGTTATTTACATGTATGTTACCTAATTTACTCGCGTGGATTAAAGTGGCTTTTATGCTATATCCTACTTTGCTGTTCACTTAAAAACAACCTTTGCATTATTGTTGGGAGAAGTTAGGTTCTGGTCCTTTGAATGAGAATCTTGTCTATGATCAAAATCCACCTTTGATATCTGTAGCCACTGAAGGTGCTGCTGAGGCAGGAAGAGCAGCTGTCGGCTCTGACATGCAAGTTTCTTCTCCACAGATGCAGCAAAGCTTTGTTTCTTTGGTGTGGTGGACTCATGGCCGACGGGAGGTCAACTTTCTACACCTCGGCGAGTCGAGCTAGCATGGTGCTGGGTGTGGGGGCCCAACTGAGGGTTGCTGCCCGCAGCACAAGAGGTAGCACCGGAGAGGCTGTTAGAGACGCTATCGGGGGCTGTGGGAGGCTGCTAGGGAGCTTCTGGCCACGTTGGGCTGTTCTGCTGGGGGCCTTGTGGTCCTGGCTTTCCTGATGACCCTGGCTGTTCTGGAGAGAGGGAGGAGAGCTGGGATCTCACTGTGGCTGGGAATGGCTGTGGCTCCCATTGTGGGAGCTCTGGTCCCCACCTTGGCGCAGCTTCCTGGCCGCAGAGGGGAAGATGCTGCACTATGGAATCTCCTGGAGCAGCTGTCCCAGTGGCTTCCCTGATGGGGACTCAGCTTTCCTCATCACTGGAGGAGCTCATGACCTCACTGCTGCCGAGCATGGCTGGGTGCTTCTCAGGCGGCCCAGGTGCTCACCTTGAGCCCTGCTTCATGAATCCAGTGTGGATCCCTCAACCCGCTGTCACAGAATTTCCAGCTTCCACCACTGACCTATGGGCCTTCCCAGAGCAGATCTGTGAAACAGCTCTGCATGAGACATTGTTGTGGGCTCTTGGCCTCCATCTAGATTTGCAGGAGGCAGAGCGATGGGCCCAGGCCTTCCCCTCAACCCAGGGATCCAGGCCCTCAGCTGGATTTTTGGGGCTTTAGTGTGTGGACAGATTTCCTGCACTCTTTGTACATGATTCTTTGAGTGATTCATTATGGAATAATTTTATAAAATGTGTCCTGTATAAATTGTTCCCTTTGCAAAGCCCCAGACTCACAATTGATTGATCATGAAAAAGCAGACTGCTTTATTCATGAACATTTAATAGATAGATAGACAGACAGAGATATGCAAACACACATATCTCATCATAACCATCTGCATTTCTACTTCCCTAACACACAGGCCTGCATGACACAGGATGCAAAGCCGCCATATGCTACCCCGTGGACACCCGGGTCACTGGGCCTTTTGCTCCATTCTGATCTCCTCCCGAAGGGTCAGAAGAGTGCTTCCAAGGTCTTAGATGGAACCACTACTGGCGCATCATCCTGGGTCGAGTCAGTTGTCATAGGCCATCTGAATGTGAAGGGATGTGCGACATGATCCCACTGCATCTCCTGTTTCCTAGGTGGAGGTTGATGCTGGGAGGGGGCTGGCACCCCAACAGGAGACACACGCCCCAGAACCACGGACACACACCATCAGGGGCTCCTGGAGATACAGGAGAGAAAATCAAGCCAATGCCATTGGGTGCGCTAGTGTCATTTTACAGTTTAAGTTTCTGCTCCTTGAGTTTGTTCCTTGCAGCTGTTCTCACGTTCCCTCTACGTCAGGTTCCAGCACCTCTGTTCCTTTGCCACAGGCCTTGCTCCTGCATTGTCGTATGTCTGTAGCTGCACTACATCATATCAGCACCACCGCTCTAGACCCAGAAGGAGACCTGGAACTAAAATTCTGTAACTCTCCTTCCCGCCTGCTCTTTGGGGTGAGTCTTGGTCACAGTCTGGGTGTACACCGTGGTCCCCTGAAACTTGCTTGTCTCTGCACACAGCTTCTATGGTTGAGTCAATTAAATAAGCATGTTTGCTACAACGCTGGTGGGGTTGGCAGGAAGTTTGGGAATGAAATGGCATGGCTCAAAGAAGGTCACAGTGCCGGGCGGGCCACTGGACCTCCACTGCTAGACACTCTTCCTGATACCACTGCTGTGTGAGTGTGCTTGGCTGCGGGTGTCCGGGCCTTGCCTCCCCCTCGCACCTGCTGTGGTGGGGCTGGGTTCAGGGGACACACTGTCATCCCCATTTTACACATAGGGACGCCAATGCTCAGAAAGGATAAATGCCTCACTGTGCCCCAAGTTTTCTGTGAGTCATTTTCGGACAGCGACTCTGGGACAAGCTGTCTTCGTGGTGCTGTATCACGCCGGGTTTCACAGCTCAGTGAGGAAGGAGAGCCACTTCTCCAGAAGCTGGTGCGGGGCAGGTCCCACTGGGTACCACAGCCCCAAGTTGTGGCCACAGGACTGTTGCAGGTGCACTGGGAGCATTCGCCTTCTCTTAGCGCTGAAGCAGGTGGCCCTGCGAGCTCAGGGTCTGCTGCATAGAGTGGGACTGGACTGCCGCCTCAAGGATGGTCCAAGCGGGATTGGGGCCGTGCTACTGTGCAAGACTCAATGTCTCCAGCTGGATAGAGCCGCTGTCGGAGTCCCTTCTAGATCCTCATTTTGATCTGAGAAGTCAGTATTTGTAATCCCAAAACTATGTTATTGGAATCTCACCAAGATAGTTCCAATCTACCACTTCCCATGCAACCCATGGTGAAAATAAAGACACTAAAACATATTTATAACTACTGGGGAGTCAAGGGGCTCTAAGACCAGCCACGAAGAAGGTTTTCTAGAACAGAGAATGATCCCAGACCTCACCCGGCTTTATTCAGTGGAGGAGTGGCTTGAGGAGGAATGACTGAGAATGGTGGGAGGTAGTGAATATGATGAGCTGAGCTAGGTGGGGGTCCTACGTTTACCTCTGCCACCTGCAGAGGCTATGTAGAGAGAACAATCTGCATAAGGCTATTTAGATAGTATCTAATGTTTTGGGCAGTCTGGTGCTTCAGCTTTGATGTAATCTTTCAAGTCCCAGGAAGTCATAGCCTCTGTCTGGAGGCTCATTCCAAGCTGGCAGCATGGAGCATTAGCTCTTCGACCTGTTTCCACCAGCTCACATTGAGCAGCAGCAGGTGTAGGTTACCAAGGAGACACGCATACCATCTTCAAAGACTATCACCAACACCTCAGCTAGACCAGTGTACATTACTTAAGGCCAATTGAGAGGATAAACAAAAGTCCTAGTCAGCTCTATACATATCAATACAAGGAAATAGAGTCAGGCTCAGTCAAAATAGAGACAGTTGCTCTTTCTTCAAGGAGAGCTGGTTAGGTGGTCTTCCACAGCTGCCTTCCTTGTCTTGTGAAAGCTCTGTTCTGAGGCCAGCATAGCTGTGCTAGACCAGCTATGGCAGTCACCTTTCCTCTGCTCAGCTCAATGTCCAGACTGGACGGAGGCACAAATGTACTTCCGCCCACCTACCATTTACCCTCTGACACCTCAGGAAAGTGGCAGAGAGTGGGACAGGCATCTGGGCTGCTAGACACCCAACTCTGGCTCTGCTGGCTCTGTCATTTTTGTCACAGGCTATGATCCTGGGGTAGGTCCAGAAGAACAGCCCTGCAGCAGAGCTTCTTGCTTTAGACAAATCCACAGGCGGGAACCCAAGGCCAAGCTAATGCATGGCCCAGCTCTGCTCAGGCCGGCTGCTCTTCTCCAAGTGCCCTGCCTCTCTCCTCACAGTGAGCGCCTGCACCCTGCTTTCTGTCTCTCTTAGCTGAAGCCTGCCCCGTCCTTGTCTTCCCTGCTCTCCCACAGAAAGTGGCCTGCTGCCCTTGGCTGCTGGGTGCTGGCTGGCTGATTGCAACTCTGTCTTCCTAGCCGCATGGGCCTAGTGGAAGTCATGTCATCACCTGGGGCTCTGCAGCCTACAAGATGGTCTCATTTTCTCCACTCTTCAACCTTTTTGTGGCTGGTTTCTCCTTTAATGAAAATACATGGCCTCAGCTGGCATCTCTCCTACTTGAGGGAGTCCACTGCCCTCCTCGTGAGCTCTAGGGAAAGCAGTGAGGCAGACTGTCTGGACGTGGCCTGGGGATCTGTCTGGGTGCCTGGACAATGAGCTGTCCTGAACCCAGACTCCTGCTCCCCGCCTGCTGGGCTGCTCCCAGGCCCAGCTTTCCGCTGAACGGGTCTACAGCTGCCCCTGGACCACAGCTGTAAACCACTGACACCCAGACGCAGACCTCCTGGTCCTCGTGGCTTGTGCAACCCAAGGCAGAGGCGGCAGGGTGGCGGCGGGGGTGGGGTGGGGCTGTTCGTGCCCTCTCCTCTTGAAGACTCCTTTAGGAAGAAATCAGCTCTGTCCTGTGACTCTGGAACTCTTCTGATTCCTATGCCCTCTTTGTCTCCTGGTCCCAGATCCTGGCCTTTCTCTCCCTGGATTCATCAGAAAAATCTGAGACTTCTCCTACATAACCACATAAGCTGCCATCATCCAGAATGGGCCCTTTCTCATGTTCTGAATAGGACGAGGTAGAGACACTCACTTTTCTTAATCCCAAAGACCATTGTAACATTTTTCTAAACTAAAAAGGCTATTTAGCTATTTGTTTTCTTCCGTTAGCTCCATGAAGAAATTTCAGAAGCTTTAAAATGGCAGCAGGCCCACAGCGTGTGCTTGGTGTGCCTGCTTCCCGCCCTACCCACTCCACTGCCGATACTGGGAGTGTCCCATCCCCAGCGGAGTTTCCCCACAGTTTCCATGTTAGGTGGCTCACATGTAACGGCCTGTTGTGCTCATGCAGGCCGGACCTGGAGGCCGGATGGGACGTGGAAGAGGGAGAAATTTATATATGACTTAAGATTTCTCAATGTGCCTCTTGCCAAGTGGTTTCCTCTGAAGCTCAGAATCAGCCCATATGGCCAGGGCGGAAAATATCACTGTGAGCAGCCAACATCTGACTCATTCTGAAAGTCTTCAGGCTGCTGCGTACTCTAATGTGTCCCTCAGGAGCCTGCCTGTGGACAGCCCCTCTAAGACCCGGGCGCCTCCCCCAGGGCTGGGGAGGGCCGTGAAGACCACTGCTCACGTCTGCCCACTCCACGCCCTCCACCCTGGCCAGCTGGCATCCTGAGGCACAGCTCACTCTGTGACTTGTCACTCTGTCCCCAAAGATCTCCCAACCTCAGCCACCCTGCCTATCCCAGGAGGCCGTGGAGAGCACCTTGCACCCCCTGTGAGTTGCTGGGACTGCATTTCTTTCTCTCTGGGGAAGCTGTCACCTCAGAGTCCTGTAATAGTAGCAGCACGACCTCTGGAGACGGGCTATGTCCAACAGAGAAAACATGAAATTCTGCTGTGTAGTGTACCAAAGAGCTGGGCACCCCACCTCTCCTCCCCTCCCTCTGGATGCGCGTCCACCTGCTTGCAGGCATCACCACACACTCGCAGCACACAGCCGTCCTGTTGTCTCCTGCCGCCATCTTGCTTCACCCTGGGGAGAGGACTAAATGGCTACCAGAGGTTTGTGCCACCTGTACCTCACCTGGCCCTCAGCCCGGGGGCCGGCTTTCTGTAGTGAGTACCTTGCTCAAGGACGGGCCCTGACGTTATGCTGAAGCGTACCTCCACCGCTGTATTTGTAGCCTGCAGTCGGCTGGCAGGCTGGCATCTGCCCACAGGCCCGAGCCCTGCCTTTGCCCGGAGTTACTGCTGCCTCTCAGAGGAGTTCCTCGCCTCCCCTTGCACAGCCCTGCAGGCTCCAAGCATTCAAAGCCTCGCTGTAGCCTCCTCTCCTACAATATTGTGGGCCATAAGCTGAGCAACGGGAAGACTGCACACGGCCTCCCGCCTTCCCACGTGTCCTCCTCCATGCTCTGTTCTCCCACCACCCCAGCCACTTCCTCACCTTCCCTGGGCTGTAGGGTGAGGTGTCAGCGTGTGGGGTGATCAACAGGACCCCGAGAGTGGACCCCCCAGGGTCCTTAGGGGTTCTGCCCCACAAAGGAAGTCCAGGCCCAGAGAAAACAGATTTCACCGCCTATTGGTTGGGTGTTTGGTTCCTACTCAGGAGGCCTTTCAAGAGCTCATCATAATTTGTGGAAACTTCTGCACATTAACACAGGGCTTGTGAATTTTATGATGAAGAAGACAGATGAACAGAAACACAGCCTGCAGATCCCCACTTGACAATTGAGTCACCACGAGTACAAAGCCAGTCTCTGGAGTAGACAACCAGGGCCGATCTGCCCCCCTCACCAGACGCCCCTAACTTCAGAGCTCTCCAGAGTTAGACGGGTGAGCTTCGGATCCCCATCTGTCCCCCAGCCAGCCACGTGCCTGGCACCAGTCTTCTCTTCCGGGATCTGGTCTCACATGAGGGGGAGAAGGGACACTAGCTGCGAGGGCTTCTGCAGTAGGTGAGGCACCGGTGGCCGGGCCTTGCTCCATTTTTTGGCTGTTATAGGAAAATTAATCATGATTGCTGGGCTTAGAGAATATACCTCCAATTGTCTTTGGTTGCAAAGCACTTTAATCCCCAGAGGCGAGGGTGGGTTAGGAAGTCACTAAGGAAGAGGGCTTTGCCTGAACGTTGAAATCTTCTCCTAGCACACAGCAGACTTTGGAGATCCAGGCCTGGGCTTGCCAGGAGCAGTGTGAATGCTCTGACTCCAGAAAGTTGAATGGCGGCCAGTAAACACTCTTGACTAGAACAGCGACCCTATGTCAGAGCCACGTTTCACTGAGGGGCTTTACTTTTCCTTTCATCATACTCATAGATCTGTTTCATTGTGAAAGTCTCATAAATTCTTGGTGGAAAACAAGTTTAAATGTAAAAATGGTACAAATTTTTAAGAAGTCTGAGTGTCACCCACAGTCCCTTTACACATTGTAAAAGTAGACACTAAATATTTGGATACATTTTTGATAGGTTCCAGCCTTAGTGTGAATTGCTGAAATCATCAGGGCGGTCATTTAATATGGCTGATGCCCTTAAAACAAAAGCCCATCTTCCCAAGACCAACTCCCCCTTCTCCAACCCAGCCCAGGATACAATCTCCTTCCACCCTTCCCGCCACCTCAGGGAAGATCCCCTGTCAGGCCCTCAGGCACATCTCAACATTCCCTTCAAATCTCTCCCCTGGCAACAGGCATAAAAGACTCAGCCTCCCTTTGTCCAGTCCAGAGAATTCCTTATTCTCCCCAAACTCTCTCTGTGTCCTCAAAGAAAACAAAGTCCCTTTATTTTCTTCCTGCCTGCTTCTCTGCTGCACGAGTACCCTCCAAAACCTTGGACATGTGGGTAACCCATGCATGTGCATCATTGCACTAGTTTTTTAGAAATACTTGGCATTGTTCTTTCTTGCATCTGCGATACGTCATGAGCTATTTCAACTTTCCATTAAAAGAGTTGTGAGGCCCCCCAAAACTGAGTAGAAAGTGAAACCTTAAAGAAAATGATTTCTTCTGCGGAGAACGTGTTCTGTATCAAGCACTGTCTGAGCGCTTAGTTTAGCTTGGCTCATCACGGCTCCTACAGTGTTCACGAATACGTACCTCCCTCACCACCACCTTTCTATACACCAGGAAGCTGAGGTTTATTTTTTATTTATTATTATTTTTTTACTTATGTATTTGGTACAGGGTCTCACTATGCAGCTTGGACTCATAGTGATCCTCCTCATAGTGTTTTCAGCCTCCGCAGCAATGGGGTTACAGGTATGCGCCACCACGCTGGGACTGGGTCCCCTCGCTCAGCACACCCGGGAACAGCCTGGCTCTGTATGTAGAGCCCGGGATTGAACCAAGGTCCCTACCTTTACCTAAGCAGGTGCTTAGCCACTCAGCTATCCGCCCGGCGCACAAAGCTGAGGGTTAGAAGAGCAGGTGCACAGGTAGCAGAAAGATGTAACAACGAAGACGGGGTTAATGTGTACAGTCCCTAAGACCAAGCTGCTCACCACACTACACCACCCATTCCACAAAGGGCCAGTGTTGCCATGCCGGCCACTGCTCTAGAACATGTCTGTGACAAGAACTGGCGGAAGAAGTGCCCGCCTGGGGTCACGCTCCAGTGCAGCTGGCAGGCCGCAGAGGTACAATGAGTAAGATAAGTACAGAAATGTCGTGTTCCACGTGGCTGTGAGGCAGGAGGGGAGACGGAGAGGCGGGGCGCGAAGGAGGGCCGTGGGAGCAGGCGACAGCTGGACAGCCTTGAGGGCGGCAGCAGCCAAGCTGAGCTGTGTGGCCCTGATCTCGGCGGATCTTGGGGTGGGACATCCGGGCACCAGGAGCGG
>PVKN010034027.1:0-11909 GCA_004027915.1 Capromys pilorides
GTCCCGCAGAATAAGGCACACGAACACCTCTGTCTGTACAAGCTCCTTTATTGACTGGGCGACAACCTCTTAACGTCCGTCCGAGACGGCTTTTACCGTGTTGCGCGCCAGGCACTTCCCGTACCTGGGTTTATATGGCTAACAGCATCCAGTCAGAGATATACACGTGGAAATAGATGACTGGGCAATAACAAGGAAGTGATTTATCACTACTATGTAGAACAAAGGCAATAAAACAAACAAGGATCAGAAAGCGGAATATGGGCGCCATCTTGGGGCACACGATGGGCGGGGGAGCAGCTGGCGGCAAGCAGGTGTCATCTTATAAATCTGCTTACGGCGGCGGGCTCCTAACAGGTTTCCTGAAGCTGAACGTTACAGTGTTACAAGCAAGAGTGGACAGCAGGAGGGAAGCTCCCTGCAGAAGCCTTGAGTCACTGGGTAAGTAGGTGAGGTGAACGCAGTGCGGCCCTCAGGTCACCAACATGAACCAACCCACTGGTGGGAGACTTGGATGGGCGCACAGCCTTGTCCCCACTGCAGCAGCAGGCTCCCTAGGCCTACGATGCAGCACACCCCATTTCTCCAGCTCCAGCATGTATTAATTACTACAATGCACAGAAAGCTTCCAGCCATTCTTGGAGCACTGGAGGATGTAAAAATTGATTACAAGGTAAGTATTCTAAGGGATGCTGGGGTTAGAAATCTAAAACCTTTCACCCAAATGTGTCTGCACTGTTGGGCCCTTGAGCAAACACACTCATGGGGGAGATGGCATGGGAAACCCGACTTTTGTTTTTAAAGCCCTTCAGGATTCTGTGACACTGGGGTATTGACCTCACTGTGAGGCCCAGTAGAAGAGGGTCCCCAAGGGTCCAGTTGTACTGCAGTGACATCCTGTGTGCTGGGAGTCTCTGCCGGTCACCAGGCCCCTGGGTGCACAATGAGTCCTAATGCAGGGAGAGGCCCGAGCATGCAACTTCAGGTCAGCATAGCTAGGTCATGAGAGAGGCAGTGTCCTGCGTCTGTGTGGTAGGAGTCAGGACAGACAGCCTGAAGCCTGGGAAACTGGGTTACCACAGTCTAGAACTAAATTAATTCTCTGATGGGATTTATGTTGGTACCTGGGATCATGATCTTACTGTGTTCCATAATTTAGGAAACTTGGCCGGCCTGATGTTCCTGTAGGGAAGACGGCTGCAGTCGTGTTCATCATGAGGTGCAGAACTTGCAACCAGGGAGAAAATATTGGCAAAGGCTTCTGTTTGTGAACTAAGCTACAAAGAAGTCATTGGTGAACTGAGGCCCCACTGTATTTCCTGCGCGTGCTCTGGGAGATGGGCCTGGGGCATGAAAGGGTCCCCTCAGCAACGCGCTGCGGTGTGCCCAGAGGAGGACAGGCTGAAGTTCAAGCCAGGGCTGTCCTGGTCACAGTAGCAGGATCCCACCAACAAAGGAGCCCACGGGGCTCAGCACTTGGCAGAACTCCATACGGGAGCACGTTCAGAGGTCGGTGAGTTGCACCACATTCTTTCTCCACAGCGTTCCTTTCCATGGAGCATTTTCATCATAAGGCAAAGCTCTTCCTCCTTTGGGGGAGGCTGCATTATTATTAATATTTTGTCTCCTTCATGCTGGCCTTTCCCTCACTGTGTAGCCCAGGCTGATGTGGAACTCTGCAATACCCCTGCATCGGCCTCCCCAGTGCTGGGATCACAGGCCTGCATCACCATGCGCACCTGGCGCCTGCCTGTGTACTCCAGGTGCTCAGCTGGTGGAGGGAGAATCACTGGGGATCCCACTGGTTGCAGCATGGGAGGGGAATTGCTTAGCACATCGGCATCACAATGACTTTGTATTGGGAGGTCTGGGAGCTGAGGACTCAGAGTGGAGGCCTCTTTGGTGTCTGAATCAGAGGACATGGGCACAGAGCTCTGTCCCCTTCCTGGGAGTTGGCCTTTCTTTGACTTTGGTTGGCACAGTTGTGTTTTGTCCTTGCAGATTGGTTGGGTTTAGTTGGTGAATACACTCTTATAAAAATTGTCTCTTTCCTGGCAGAATTCCTATTCTCTGTCTCTTAGTCCTCATGGACGTTCTCCAGGGCCCAGACTGCCAGGCACACCCATGCCCAATCTTCCTACTCTTTTCCCACCCTCAGCTTGGAAGCCCACCCTGCGACCACTCTTGCTTTTCTCTGCTCCACGGTTTTCTCTTAATACCCTGAGAGGCATTTGATGACAGTGGGAAATGGTCCAAGGGTCATGGGATCCATGGGAAAGTGAGGCTGGAGAGGAGAGCCATAGGACAGCCCCAGAACGTGGATGCCCATCAGAGTCACCGTGGGCTTTGTCATCCTGAGGTCTTGCTGGGAAAGAGGACTAGAAGCCCCCACTCCACCCAGAGCCTGGCAATGGGCCTGTGAAGTGGGCAGCAGAAGGAGCCAGGCAGCAGGGGGCGCTGTGGCCAGCCCAGGCCAGGCTGGGCTCTCATGGGCCAGGTCACAATGACCCTGACAGGGAACGCTCTGGACTGGCTTCAGATCACCAAGGCAGTCACGACTGCACCGCTGAAGATGCTCCTGGGGAGAACTTGCAGAACCGTGTCAGAAGTAGCAGGAACAGGAGGACAGTGCGCTCAAAGGAAGGAAGACATTCTGAAAGAGGACAAGGACAACCCTTTCATAGCAATAGAAGTTTTAAATTCAAGCACACACCCAGTGTTCCATCACTTATAATAAATCTTGCTCTCCCAGATATGGCATTTCAGTCATGAAAACCTGTATCTTACTCTGTGTGTTAATTTCATGTTTTTTCTTCTACTCACTCTGCCTGGGTTAAAAATTCCCTCAGTTGCAGTCTTGTCATAGAGGAGCTGATACAACACTAGGTTTTAAAACACAAAAGTTCAATCTGGACCTGCTGAACAAACTTCAGCATTGTGAGAAGGGTGGGGGCTTCCTGACAGGGCAAGATGGTGAGGGTGCCCGTAATGGACAGGGCGGCCATGCAGAACTGGACCACCAGGAGGTCGGTAGAGGCCCAGCAGGAGAGGCGGGCAGAACTTGTCTGGGCAGCTGAGTTCATGGTTCTCATCACTTTATCCATGGTTGCCCTTGTGCGTCTTAGATTTGGAACCAGCAGTGTTTTTAAAACGAGTCATATAAGAGCCCAGACTTGGATCAACCATGACACATGGTAAACAGTGAAGATGCACAGACACAGAAAACTCGCTGTGAGGAGCTTATCTGTGATGAAGAAGAGAGGAGCACTGAGGTCAAGGAGAAGAGTGACGAGGCTTCTGTCTGGATGTGCAGGTCAACACGGCCTCCTCTGAGTCCAGATGCTCAGCGACAGCAGAACCGGAAGCTTCTACCACCACCCGTGCAGAGACCAATCCTGCGTTCTCCATAGAAACAACTTGGTCTTCTGCAGGAGCAGATCAGGACCTGGGCTCGAGCTGGGACAGGGAGAGCAGTGGACAGAAGTGCTGGGGTCAGCAGTAGGTGGAAAAGTGCATCGGCAGCTGCTCAGGGCCGGGTTGCCTGGGTTCACCTCGTGGACTCATGGACTGCCACAGGTGAGCAGCACCTGCACTCAACGTCAGCAGCACGGCCAGGGTGGGTCACCTGCAGGACTGTGAGCGGACTTCACCTGGACCTGTGTCTACAGCACACAGAGATTACACACACAACAGCTAACTCAAGCTTCTAACATCTCTGCTAGGAGACAGGATGCTGTACTCCGTGCAACTGCATCTACTTGCTGTGGTCTGGAAGGAGCTACGCTGCCTATCTGCTTATAATTTAAGCCTAGTGAGCATCAGGCATAGCTTGGATTAAAAGACTTTTGAAGAAGAACATCTGACTTATTAGGCTGGCAGGTTTTAGTTTATTGTATAGGAAGTGAAACCACAGAGAAATTAAAAACCATCATCTTGGCGACACGGGTCTCTCTAGTCCCGCTCCCACAGCCCATCTCTGGACCTTCCTCTCTAGACTCCATGCCTCACTCTCGTGGGGTCGCTAGCCTGCATCTTGAAGACCACTGCTCTAAGTGCCTGCAAAGGAGACAGCCACACCCTGGTCGTCTTCCTTTGGCTGCTGCTCCTCCAGGGCCTCCTCACCTTTCCATGGGACAGGGTCAGCCTGGACCTGCAGGGCCAGCAGGAGCAGGGCAGCGAGGAGGGTGAGGGTCCTCATGGCTGGAGTCCGGGAGGACAGGGAGCAGGGTCCTAGTGTGTGGGAGTGAGGAGTCAGCCTGTATTTATGGGTCAGTCAGGAGAGGGAAGGGAGATGAGGATGCATTAGAGAAAGGGCGCATTTGATCAGGACCAGGATGGTGAGCATCTCTGAGATCCTTTGATGACCTTCTGTGCTCTATGATTCTCGTTTGTGCTTGCTGGAAGCTGACAGTGCCCGTGAGGACTCCTCTCCCTTCCTGCCTTCCACCTGCCTGAGTAGTGACACCTCTCCAGTAACAAGGTGGAAAGGGGAGGGAATCTTCCCCATCCATGTGTGAAAAAACTTTAGCAATTGTATTAAATTATCTGTGCTAATGGTAGGATTTGACAATGAAGCTGCCCATGCTAGACGCTCATCTGGCTCCAGATTTTTAAGGGTTAGAAAAGTTTCCTCCTACATTACTCTCACGTTGTTCTCCATTTTGGTTTGTTAAAAAAAAAAAAATGGAAATAGCAATCAGGGGCGCCAGCACACCTGCCAGGTAAGTAATGTGTGTTTTCTTATTTAATTATTTCAAAGTGTTTTGTTTGGTCCGTGCCTGTCTGCAGTCCATTGTGTTTGCAGTCCTCGAGGGGAGTCGGGGCTCACAGAAGTGACTATCAGGTCTCCTCTCCTCCCAGTCTGTCCCTGTCTTTCCCCTTCCTCCATCTCTCCACTGTGTTCACTTTTGCAAAACATCCATCCCCCCGTCCCTATTAAAAGTCATTTATTTTGTTCCTCACCTGATTTATAATTTGGCATTCTCATAAAAGAGAAATGGTGCGATGACGAAGCTATGTGTCTGCTTCATCTCATTTTATCCTGTAGTCTCAAGGTGCATCCGCTTTCCTAGGAATGGTTCATATTTATGATTCTTTGATTTATAGATTTTTATGTCCTTTGCAGACTGGTTGAGTTTCTTTTCTGATAGTTTGTCTTTGTTTTCACAATGTTGTTGTGAAGTTGTTCTGAAAATGTTCATGGACTTTTCATATTTCTTTGGGATCAATTGCCTTGTGTCCTTTGGATTCCTGGTTCTCTCTCTCTCTCTCTCTCTCTCTCTCTCTCTCTCTCTCTCTCTCTCTCTCTCTCTCTCTCTCTGTTTGACTAAAAGTAACTTGACTTCCCTGCTTGTCCTCTGGGCGCTTTTCACTGGGCCTTTTCTGCCTGTTCTTCTTGTTCACGTGGTGACGCTGTAGTTTTCTGTAGTGAGTGGCAGAAATCCTACTGTTTTCCTACAGAACTCGCCTGCTGTCCTTTTCCACCTTCTTATTACTGATAAGCACAGGGGTCTGTGGGGTGGAGCTGACCAACAGGATGAGAGAATCCCGCTGCTCGTAAGTGGCCGAGACCAGGAGGTTCCATTCACGCAATGCGTTGACTTGTTCTTTCTCTTTCTGGAATCTCACATTATTACTAAGGTCTGATTTTCAAAACACACTTTAAAATTAACTCATAATTGAATTGTCCATACTGTAGGATGGTGTTAGGATTTCATATATTTTCACAGTTGAAGTTGTTGCCTATTGTAAAGCCGATCTCTATCTTCCCCTTTCAAAATAGGAAGGTCATAATTTCTCAAGGAGATTTTCAAGCACTGAGGATCCGAAATGTCATTTCATTCTCTGTTAGAAGCTGGAAAAACCCAATCTAGGTTTCAAAAATTTTATGCACAGAGCAAAGAACCCACTGCACGTGACTGAGACTGACTTTAGTTTTAGGATTTTTCTCGGCAGGAGAGCACCAGTGCCTCAGTGCAGTGGCTTCCTGCTTCCCAGGAGACATAAACCACAGTCTGTAAGAGGCAGGAGGAGAGGGGCTGAGAGCTGATCTGAGTGTGAGAGATGGGACTGGAGCTGGATGCTGTGGTAGACAAAAGGTGGCTGGAGGTCAGGCGGGAGGGAAGAGTTGGGCTCCTGAGGGCATCGCTGCAGGGCGCTGTGCAGGGAGAGGGCCTGTGAGGCTGCTGCTGAGGAGAAGGCGGGAAGACTGGGGCCAGAGGAGATGGACACAGGGTGTCCAGGTGAGGGCATCCCAGGCCTCCAGCCTGAGGTGAGGACCAAGGCCAGGCAGGGAATGGAAAGGAGGAGGAGGAGGATCCTTGAAATTGAGGGGCCAAGGAAGCAGGGCTGGACACTGGGTCCAGGCGACTCCCTGAGAACAGCACAATTTTCAGAACCAGAGTGAGGCCCAGCTGGGCAGAGGCACCTGTGCCCTGTGAGCCAACTAGAAACACCAGTCCTAGGACCCTGGCCCTGTGTGGCCGGGCCCTGGCACCTGTGCTTTAGCAAGAGCTGCTTAGACCTGGAAAGCGCTAGCTGCTCAGCCCCCAGATCTGTCAGCTCCAGAGCCTTTTCTCAGGTCCTCACAGAAGTGGTGGACTTGGAGCTCTGCCTGGAGTTCCACGGATGAGACCCACACAAGGGGAAAGAGCTGTGGCCTCCACACCGTTCCCCCAGGGGGTTTCATGGATTGCAGGGTACACTGGTGCACCAGCACGTTTGTTTTGTGTTAATGGGCATTAGTTTACACAAATTTGGTTGCCAGTAAGCCCGAACAAAAGCTCTAATTAAAGTTGTACCCTCTGAAATTTGTTTTCCTGCCATGTCATGGTTGTTCTTATCACTTACTTCAATGATCCCAGAAGGACCATGGTCATGTGACCATCTAGATATGCTGCCCTGGCACTGTGGCTCACATGCCCAGAGCTGACCACATGGGCCACACACTTCTGTGGGCAGATGGGAGGTCAGATAGCTAGTTTCATCTAAAAGGAAATTCTGCAGTTATATAGCTTATGTTGAAACTAAGAAGGATTCCTATTATACTCTAGAAATAATGCGTTATAACAGAAAGCAGCCTACCTAGCTGTTAACAAATATTTACACACTTAAATATGGATAAGCATTTACACAGGGACGCTTATCACATTGGGATAATCATTTACAGAGTAAACATAGGCACCAAGCAAATGAACAGAATATGTAGGACAAGGTGGAATTCATAAGTACTAGATAGATGAAACATGACAGTGTCTCTTTGTTTTTCTTTCTTTCTTTCTTTCTTTCTTTCTTTCTTTCTTTCTTTCTTTCTTCTTTCTTTCTTTCTTTCTTTCTTTTTTTCTTTCCTTTGCTCTGTCTTTCTTTCAAAAAAAAGGTCTCCATATGCAGCTCAGGCTGACCTTGAACTCACCTGCTGGTCCAGGCTGGCCTTCACCTTGTTGTGAACCTCTTGCCTCATCTAAGTCTCTAAGACCATGTGTGACATCCTCCCTTGTCCCTGCTTGTCCTCCCTCTGCCCATCGTGACAGATGCCCCTCACATCCGGCCCCAACACTGAGAGCCATTGGCCCCCAGTCCTGCTTTCAGGGAACAAGTGAAGCCCAAGGCAAGCCTGTCTCCCCTTTAAAGTCGGTGCTGCGTTGCTCTCCCATGATAACAATCACTACTGCCAGGTGCCTTGGGCCGGATGACTTTGCTCCTCCCTGCCACTCTCTGTTCTCCCAGCACCTGCTCCACACCTAGGTGTGAGCAACGGCCAGGCTTGCAGATGGCCCTGAGACGGCATCTGGGGAGGCCGGTGGCTGAGCGTCCTCTTCTCTGCAGCTGCAGTGTCCTCTTCTGTCAAGCTGTCTTCAGTCACCGCTCATGGCAGATGCAGCCCTGCAGAACCCAGGCAGGGGGCAGTGCAGCAGTGCATTCAGGCCTCAGACCAGGCTGCCTGAGTTGACCTCCTAGTGAATGCACTGCATGGGGGCAGGGAGCCCTTCCCCAGGGTGGAGAGGAACATGAGCTCTGCTCCCTGAGCACCGGCCCTACAGGCTGCTTGCCCAGGGAGGAGCTGCATGGAGAGGAGACCTGGGGTTCCCTGAAACAAGCTGCAGTTCATGAGGTCATGGGCGTCTCCTGGTCACTGGTGTGACCCCAATTTCGTAAAGGTAAGCACAATGCATTGTTTCTTTACAATGTCGATGACTTTTAGAGTTCTCTGGTTTTTAGCAAAGTTAAAACAATATTTTGAAAGATTCAATAAATAACATTTGTCAACACTCATGTTTATTTCCTCCAGGAACAGTAATGGAGACAGGGGTTAAGATCACAACTACAGAAGGGGAGGTCACTGCCCCAGTGAGAGTCGCCCACAGCCTGGGCTTGGGTGGCATCCACCTCCTCACGCCTCCATCCTTGTGCATGGAGCTGGGGCCCTGTGTTCGCTCAGGATGTGAGTCTGCACTGGCACTGCGGACAGTGGTCTACAGTGCTGCACCCTGCTGCATGCACATCTGCAAGTCCTGCTGCTTCTCCTGAGGTGAACATTGGCTGTTCTTCACCTGCTGAAATTTCTTAAAGAATGGGTAACATGAGGGCATGCTTATGTGCAGAATGTGCTGTATCAAGTGCATGAGAGATTATGTAATATAAATTTAAATGTTTATTATTATAAATTTATAATAATATAAATTTATAATTTATTTTATAAATGTATAATCCTGTACTCCCTGTAATATGGCATGAATGTTTATTGGCTACCTATTACTATGCAATTATATGAATATGTAGTTTTTTGAAACAATTCGGTGAATAGTTTGGGGAGTTATTTGGTTTTCCATATATATTATTTACTTATCTTCAATGCAATATTTAAGCTTCTGTGTCTGACCTATTTTCCTTGATGTTATGTTTTCCAATTCCACACACTTGCCATGAATTCTTAATTTTATTCCACTTATGGCCGAGCAGTCCTCCATTATGCATTCAATGCCATTTTATCCTCATCCTGCCATCCACTGTGCTCTCTGAACATACATGTGGGTTAATGCACGTCATATGATGCTAGCAGCTCTGTTGGGAAGATATGCGGAAGTAATAGCTGATCTCCACTGTGGGTTTTATGAAGGGTCTCCACGCTGATTTCATAGGTGTTGCACTAATTTATAACTTTAATTAGGAAGAGTGATCCACCACATGTCTTTGCCATTCTTCACTATTAGATGTTTTGATGATGGCCATTCTTTCTTGGGTGAGGTGATGTCTTAGTGTAGATTTAATTGGCATTTTCCAATGAAAAGTGATGTTTAACGTTATTTTGCGGAACTAGTTGTCCTTTTCCTTCTTTTGTTGACCACAGTCCACTCATATTTTGGTGACCTATCTTTTGATTGGATTTTACTTATTTTGGGAGCATCTAATTTTTTCAGCTCTTTATGTACTCTAGGCATTAATGCTTTCTCCAAGGAACAGTTGGCAAAACTGTTTACCCACTCTGTAGGCTGCCCCTCCACTCTGGTGGTTTTTCTTTTACGCTGCAGAAGCCTTTTCCTTTAATACCATCCCACTTGATCACTCTCGGTAGTATGTCTCCTGCCATCGTGCCATCGGGGTTCTCTGCAAAACACCCTTGCCTACACCTAGGTCTTCCAGAGCTGCAGGTGTTTTATCTTCCAGCAGATGAAGTCTTTCTGCTTCATCATTTAGGCCTTTGATTCATTTTGACTTTAGTTAGTACGTGGTGAGATGCCTGTGTCTAGACTCAGTCCCCTGTGCATGCACAGCCTGTTTACGCAGCACCACTTACTGAAGAAGCTATCTGTCTTGGTCTGTATGTTTTTTTAACCTTAGTCAAAGATCAGGAAGCCGTGTGTGTCCGAGGCTGTTTCTGCATTCTCTAATTTGTTCTATTAATGCACATCCATGTACTGTGCCAGAACAGTCCTTTTCTAATTTCTGTAGATCTATAGTATTATTTAAAGTCCATTTTCATGTTCCTCACACACTATGTGGGAGAGGTTGTGTGAGTGTCTGTGTGAAGGTGTGTGAGTGTGTATGTTGAGCTCTCTCTCTTTCTCCTCTCTCTCTTTGCAAGTATATAATATTTGATGTCCTTTTTGTTGTATGATATAGTGTATATCTATATTTTTCTCTATTATATCCTGTTGTAAAATTGGCAACCAACAGGATGAAAACAACATGTCAAACATATGTCAGTACATCTCTATTATAACGTCTATGTAAGTTGACTAAATTCACCAAATAAAATAAATAGACTGGCAGAGTGCATTAGGAAGCAAAACTCAAAAGTATGCTGCATACAAGAAACACACTTCACTCGTAAAGAAATTCACATGCTCAAAATCAAAGGACGGAAAATGATATTACATGCTCAGGACCTCAGAAAAAAACAGGGGTAGCAATCCTGTTCACAAACAATCTGAACCTCAAAGCAAGAATGATCAAATGAAATGAAAAAGGCCATTACATACTGGTTAGGGAAAAGTATAAGAGGAAGAGATAACACTCATAAATTTCTATGCACCAAATATGGCAGCACCCAACTATATAAGACAAATCTCAATGGACATGAAAAATCTAATATCCAATACCACAGTCTTAATAGGAGACCTTAACAGCCCCTTATCCTTAAGGACAGGTCAAGGAGACAAAAAATTAACAAAGAGGTAGCAGAACTGAACCAGACCTTAGAACAAACGGACTTAGTGGACATATGAAGAGTATTCCACCCAATCACATCTGAAAGCACATTCTTCTCAGCTGTACATGGAACGTTTTCTATATTAAACCACGTGGTAGTCCACAGGTCATGCTTAAGTATATGGCATCTTCCAAACCTGTCTGTGGAAGTAGCCACTGTCAGTCTACCTTGTAAATTCTCATATCTGTAATAATATATTATATATTAATTATATTATATGATATTGCATTATTAGATGTTTTTTCCATTGAGCAATGAGTGATAAAAGCATGTTGTAATTAAGGCATAGAAATTTTAAAAAATTCTAAAAGTGGCAAAGAAAAGCATCAAGTTGCACATTTGGAAAGAAAAAATTTTCTATTGCTAGATTTCTCAGCAGAAACCATACACTTTAGGAAAATATGAGAAACATATGCTAAGTGAAGAAAGACAGACACACAGACACATGGACAAACAGGTCAACACATACATCACACCCAAAGTTTTACAACCAGAAAAGCTACCAGACAGGAAAAAACTTTGCACTGAAGGAAAAGTTGAAGAAATGTTTGACCATAAGCATGGTTGCATTCTAATCTAACTTTATGTTTTATGTCTTGTGATCAAAGTTTTCGGCTGGGTGGTAAAGGGCAATTTTAAGGAAGATCTGTATAGCAAAATGCGTAATTTTTGTATCTCTCAAGGTCAGTCAATCTCTCAGGATTTACTTTGGAACCATGTACAGTGCTTTGTAGAACTGTTGTCAGTGTCAGCCATATGGATGAGTCATGACCATTGCTTGACCAGTTTGCTCTCTGTGAAAGCCTAAGAGAATGTTTTCTCTTTAGGTAACTTTCCTTAGGCACACTATGTATGTTCAATCCCTTTACTCTGTAGCCCCATAATCTCCTTGAACAAAAAATTTGGGAAACCACTGAGTTATAGGATGTTACAGCACAGGTTCTCTTATGTTGTGAGTCCTCACTGACCTTGAAGGGCTAGGGCCAAAATGTTGACTATCCTTGTTGCCCTTCTTTTTCTCTAATTTTTGGTCTGTAAACTTAAGTTCTTAACCCTCCAGAAGAAAAGCTTAGTGATACTATTACTCTATGACATAGATACTTGAGCATGATATCACTGTCTTTCTGAGTATGAAACAAGCTTAAATCAATAGCTTCCAACATTGCCAGTTTTGCCAAAAACCCACTGTGATTATCGAATC
>PVKN010034028.1:0-11906 GCA_004027915.1 Capromys pilorides
AATATTTGAACAACAAAATGAACATACGCAGCTCCAAATTGACCTGCTCTAGTAATTAAGCAACTCTAGTCAAGAAAAAATAGCAAGAAATTAACAGCAAGAATGATGTCCAGAAACAGTGTCTAGAGGTGGCTATGGCTATGGGTCTAAGTCTTCTATAGGTCAAAGAAAAAGTGAAGGATAATTATGTTAGTCAGTATAATATGATAGAAACCAATTAGAGGCTGAAAATGAAAATCTAGAGGGGTTAAATTTTTTATTAACACATGTTTGTAGTATATAATGTAGCATATAATTTCTTATGTTATTTGGTAATGATGTATGATCATTTTGGTGATTTTCTGCATTGTCTTTACCAGTATCTTGTGAAGAATTTTTGCACTTATATTCATTAAAGTAATTTTCTTGTGGTTTGTTCTTTTGAATGGAACCTTATCTGGTTTTGGAAAGTATATTGGTCCTCTAGGAGTCATTTCCAAGAGCGACTTTGATAATACTCCTTCCCTTCCAATTTCATTAAATAGTTTCAGGACTATTGGCATTAGATCTTCCCTAAAGTTCTGTAGAATTTGGCAGCAAATCCATCAGGACCTGAATTTTCCTTAGTTGGTAGTTTCTTTAATTACTTACTCAATCTCATTGGATTACTCAACATTTTTAATGTCATCTTGGCTCATCCATTTCTTCTAATTCACCAAATTATTAAGTACAGGTTCTCAAAGTAGTTATTAATGATCTTCTGTATTTTGGAAGATTTTTTTCATTTTTCACTGCTAACTGCATAAATTTGAATCTTTCCTTTCTGTTGATAAGATTGACTAGGATTTTTAAAATTTTATTTATTCTTGCAAATAATGATCTCTGATTCATCAATTCCTTGTACTTTTTGTCTCAATTTCATTAGTATGTGCTCTGATCTTTATAATTTCCTTCATTCACTGGCTCTGGATTTGGATTTTTTTTTCTAGGATCTTAGGTGCATACCTATTTGGTGAATTGAACTCAGTACAACACGCTTGTCAGCCAGGTACTTATGCCATTAAACTGTCTTCCTGGCCCTTACTATGTTTTTTTTTGGTGTTGTTATGCAGATTTATAGCTATAAAAATCTTTCCTAGGACTGTTTTCATTGTGTCCCATAGTTCCTGGGAAATTGTACTGGCATAATTTGATATTTGGAACTCTAATTTTGCCACTATTTGTTCTGTGACCCATTGATTATTCAAGAAATTATTGTTTAATCTCCATGGGTTTGCATAATTTCTGTGGTTTCTTTGTCATTGATTTCTAGTTTCACTGCACTATGATCTCAAAATATGTATGGAATAGTTCCAGTTCTTTGGCATTCACCCAAGCGTATTTCATGGCTTGTCTTGTGGTCTATTTTGCAGAGTCCCATATGCTACTGAGAAGAATGTGTGTTTTGTTGGGTGGAATGCTGTAGATAGCCATTAGGTTTTAAGGATTGGCAACTCTGATATTCCTTGATATTTCGTCTAGTTTATCTGTCTGTTTCTGGCAAAGGAGTACTGAGGTCCCCCATTATAATTGTGTTGGTGTTCCTGTGATTTTTTTATATCTGTTAGTATTTGTTTTATGATATTGAGTGTGCCAGTGCTGTTGCGTATATAATTGGTATCTCTTCCTCATTGTTCTTTTAACTAATATCCAATATAATGTGTCATTTTTTTGTCTGTTTTGATCAGCTTTGACTTCAAATCCACTTTGTCTGAAATTAGGGTATCTATGCTTGCTTTTTTTCTGGGCTCCTGTTGCATATAATATTATTGTACATCCTTTGATTATTAATCAGGTAATTTCCTTTTGAGTTAAATGTGTGTCTTGTGTGCTGAATATTGTCTTTGTTTTTGTTTGTCTTTCGATTGATCCATTCCACTAATCTCTTTTCTTATTGGGGATCTGAGACTTTTCACACTGCAAGTTATTTACTTAAAGATATTGTCTTATTCCTGGCATTGCATTGCTTTACTGTCCATGTTATTTCTTCTTCCTGATTCATTTATTCTGCTTGATTTATTGGCATTTGTGTATAGGTGTCCCCTCAAAGCCTTATGCAGTCAGTCATTTGGTGGCTTCTGGAATTTGTAATTCATTATTGTGGGTGTGGGTGTTGCACCACCCTTGGGGTACGTGATTTGCATTTCAATGTAAAGGAGGAGAAGTTAGCTGCTTGAGCTGCTCTCCCTTTGCTTTTTTTTTTTTTTGGTCTTTTTTTCCACTTATTTGTCTCCTTTGTGCCATCCTGCAGCAGGCAGATCCATTCCTCCTGTTCCCGTGTTGCTTTTCAGTATCTCTACCTTCTCTAGCATCTCATTCTAAGACTCAATCAGTCTTTGAAAGTCTGTCTGTCTTCTAATTCTGTAATTTTTTTCTCATACTAGCCATTTCTGCTGTGTATAGCTTCAATATCATTTTTAATTCCATGGATTTCAGTTTGAAATCTTTTCATCAATGCCAATTGCTTATTGAACTGGTGGTTTTTCTGTATTATTTTGTTTACCTCCATCACTTGCTATTAGCGTCTTCTGCGAGCTCCCTGAGCATTTTGTTTGGTTCTCTCTTCACTGAGCGCCTCTTCAAGCCACTTTGTAATCTCCTCTCCCACTGCAATTATGGAACATTTGACTATGTATACAACTACCTTCTCTTAGATCAAAGAGAAGAAATCTATTGTACTAATAACCATTAGAAAATTTATCGTGTCTACACCCTGTGCTCTGTATAACTACAATGAGGGCAACAATATGCATTGTATCAATTATTGGAAATGTACTACTAACGTGTTTTGAAACTGTCACATTGTAATTTCTTATTAAAAGTAATAAAAAAATAAAGTTTTCCAAAATGGTATTAAAAAAAATAAATCTCCTCTGCTATCCCTTTGAATACTTCTGGCGCATGGCTTTGCTGTTCTCTCCTTTGATACCTCATAAATTGGCTTTAGAAGAGTTGGGAGGTTAGGAAGGCATTGTATGCTTCATTTATATGCATGAAATATAATTAGCCATCATAATGAATACATCTTCTCATATTTATATTATATTTTGCTTATTTTGTGCTGAGTTTTCTAGGCACATATGGTAGAAAGACTTTGTTGGTAGCAGGGAGATCTGTTTACTTAGCCTACTTATTTTAAAATCATTTGTTTATTTATTTAATACTGAGTCTCTCTTGAACTCCTAGTGGTGATCCTCTTGTCTCAGCCTTCCTAAGGCTGGGATTACCGGCATGTGCCACCATACCCAGTCATGGTGGCTGGCTCAGTGCGCCCAGGGTTCCAGGACTGGCATGGCATGTAGTGCCGGGGATCTAACCCAGGTCCTTGAGCTTGCCAGGCAGGCATTTAGACCGCTGAGTTATCTCCCCAACCCTACTTTGTCTACTGTTCAGTAATGCACTCAGGACTTGGCTGATTACTGTTCTTAAGTTCTTTCTCAGGATTTGAGCACCTCTGTTGATTTGGAAGCATAGAGTTCAATTTAATTGGCCCAATACTTAGTTCTCTGAGAACGAACCACAGTATTGTTAATCTCACTATGGTATTCGTGTTGTTGGCATACAGTGAAAATACATAATAGTAATAACTATGCAACCCAGATAATATGAAAGACACCAGTAATAATAGCATTGTCCAAGAACAAATGGGATATTGGTATACTATAAGAGCCAATAATGTACCACTCCGTAGAAAAATATTCACAATTGTAGCATGAACACTACGGCAACCCAGATGATGCCATACAGTGAACATGTACTAGGTGTAATGATGCGACTCCACTAATGGCCAAGGGTTCCACAGCAGCAATGCAGAATCCACTCTCTAAAGACGAGATACGGGGGTCGGAAATGGGAACATGGGAAAAGAAAAACTTGAAAAATTAAACAATCAAAAATGAGGAGTGGGAAGCATATGAAAGATTCTGTTAAGGAGTAGAAAAAGATTTCTAGATTATAGAAAGGTAATAGATAAAAAAAGGAAGAAAATAAAAGATAAAGGAAAAATAAGAGAAAAAAGAAATGGATAGTACAAATGGAAAAATTAGAAGAAAAAAAAGAGTAAGGGACAGGAAAACTGTCAGGAAAAGGCGCCCTCGAACCCACACAAGATCACACTCCTGTTAGCCGGCACAAAAGGAGTGGTTTATTGACGGCAACCAGCAGGTGCCTGGCCACTCAGTGGACCTGAGCAGCAGCCATGGCTGGGGAGGCAGGGGCTTTGTGGAGCAGGCAACGGAGAAGGGGACTCATCAAGCGTCCTTAGCTGGGCCAGGGTGTTTGGGTGGGAAGGAATGGGGAAGGGGAGTCATCAAGTGTCCCTGGCTGGGCCGGAGTGTTTGGGGCACAGAGTACAGAGTCCTTGCAGCAAGCTGAAACAAAGCTATGTGCATGATCAGCTGGGCGCAGACAGTCAAGGTTGCAGTGCAGCTGTGGTTGGCGCATCTGGGAACAGCGGAAGTGGAGTGGGGGAAGGGTGCCCGCGGCTGGGTGACTTAACGGTAAGAAGAAAAAAACAAATGAATTAAAAAATGGGAGTTCTTTTTTTTCTCTATATTTTTGAATGAGTGGCACCCAGCCAGGGTCTTGGAGTCTAGAAAGTCACAGTTTTCTCCGCCTGCTCTGACAGCCTGGAAGGCGCGTTATGGGTTGTCCTGCTCTGCTCCCGAGGCCTCTCTGTCCCAGGCTGTGGCAGTGTCCACACTAGACATGCCCTTGGCCACAGTGAGAGATACAGGGAGGGGTCAGCCCTCAGCGCTGTCCTGGACATGGGCCACAAGGAAACCCGGGTGCGCTTAGTGCCAGAGGTTCTGCCAGACCCCGTCACTCCCAGCGCAGCAACGCTGGGGCTGGCTTCTGGCTGTGGAAGTAGAACCAATGCCACGCCCTTCCTGGCCTGGGTTTGCTCTTCTCGCGGGATCCCTTTGTAGCCTGCTTCCTGTCTGCAGCTGTTCTCCGGGCTGTCTGGGCCAGTCACTGTGAGAGGGTAACAGCGAGAGCCCTCAGGGATGTTTCCCAAGTGGTTCTGAGTCCCAGGGTGAAATCACCAACCCTCTTCTGCAATGTCCCCTGATGAAGCACTGTCTGGTGATAAGGCTGGTGCTTGCGCGCTAATCCCTCCCTCTCTGGCTGTTCCCCGATGCGTGGAAGAAGTCTTCTCAGAGCAAAGCCCCGTGTTGGCTTTGCAGTTCACAGTGGCGGTGGCTTCTGCTGCCACTTTCCCCTGGGTCCCCAAGGCCTGGTCTCATGCACCTTGCACGGTGGATGAGCTAACGGTCGACTTGTTACACTCAGCTGAACTGAGTCTGCGCGGTGCTGGGTGTGGGAGGCCCAGCTGAGGATTGTGGCCAGCAGCATGGAAGGAGAACTGGAGGGGAAGCCCTGTGCTATTGACTCTGAAGAGCTGGTCGCCCTGGTTTTGCTGATAGGAATCAGCTGTTCTCCTTAGCTGAGGAGCCGAGGTCCTTGCTGTTGCTGAGGATGCCGGCAGTTCTCTTCTGGGGAGCGCTGATCCTACCTTGTTTTTTGCTTTTTGAGACAGGAGTTTGCTATATTATTCTGGCTGGCCTTGAACTCACTATGCAGTCTAGGCCAGCCTCGAACGCACAGTAATCCTCCTGCCTCAGCCTCCCAGGTGCTGCTGGGATGGCAGGTGTTGCCACCGTGCCTGGCCTAGCCCTTGTCTTGTGTGTAGCTTTCTGGCTCAAGCGCAGAGGCCTCTGCTTGACGGCACAGCGCCTTCCTCCCATGGCTCAGATTTCCTAGCTTCCGTCACCAACCTTTGGGCCTTTCCAGCACAGACGCTTGATGCAGACTTGCACGAGGCAGGGCAGCGCTCTGCAGGCCTCCAGCTGGACTTAAGGTGGACAGCGCCATGGCCTTCAGACTCCAGCTGGACTCGGGCAGGACCTTGCCGTGGGAGCCACGCCCTCAGCTGGGTCTCTAGTGTGAGGACGGATCACCTGTATTTTCTGCACCTGACATTTTGAGTGAATTTTATAAAATAATCCTATAAATTATGTGCCCCGTATTAAGTCAGTTTCCTTGCAGGCCCTGACTGCAACGCCTTCCTTCTGGCGAGCCGGTTCTCCTCTCACACCGACCCAGTTCAGCAGCGTGTTGCAAGCCGACCACCGCGCATCCACCACCCAAGGTGCGTGAGCCCAGGCCTCGAGATGGAGGGCAAAAGGGCAGCGGAAACCACAGCCACTGCCGGCGCAGGGCTGTGCTCTGAGGAGACTTTTTCCACGTATCGGGGACCATAAGACCTGAGCCAGGCTTCAGGGAGACAGCGCCGGCTTCCTGTCCTCTGCGCTGTGGCCAGTCTTTCTATCTTCTTGTACCTCCTATTTTTTCCTATGAGTTCACTCCTGATTCTTAGCCATCTACTTCTCTTCTTTTATTTATTTTTTTATCCAAGTTGTTCTTTTCTGGTGTCTGGATGATGGCAAAGGCATTTCTGACAGATCTGAGCGAATTCCTCCCCACCCCCCACCCATGTACAAACAGCCTGAAGTTCCCAATTATACTTTCATTATCGGTTATTTGTGATCACTGATTTTGTGCGCCAACTTGACTAAGTTAAGGAATCCCTAAAGGGTGGATGCCATGTTCTTTCTGGGTGTGTCTGAAGTTATTTCTGTAAAGCATTAACACTTGAATCAGTAGATGCCACACAGAAGGTCTGCCTGCATGAGCGAGCGCAGGGTGCCTTCCCCTGGGAGGCCAGAGGGCAAGATGGGGGGGGGGATTCACCCCCTCACTGCAGTAGCTTCCCAGGCCTCTGGGCTTAGGTTGGGGGTCTCACCAAAGACCGTTGTGCCTCTCAGTAGACAGCCAGCACCCCTGGATGATCCTTCTGGCGCCCCGCGTGCAGGCAGGCAGCACCTGCGGGGAGTTCCGCTTTCAGCTGCCCACTCCGGTCCCACAGTAACACCTTCCTCTGCCTCGCCCCCAACCTAGGGGTTCTTCGGTGATCGCGAGGGCGCGTCTCGAGCTTATTCTCTGAAGTGAGCAGAAAGCGTGACTCAGACTCGCCATTTAGAGAGAGCATTTTGGTTATTTGGGAGTGGCTACAAATAACTTGACCCAGGAGTGTAGCTGTGGGATAGTATGGCTAATTGCAAGGGGAATAGGGCAACCAGTTATGAGACCACCAGTATTTTCTAATTAAAAATAAACTTGTTATTACAAAATCATATAAACGTACTTGCATACTATATACTTGTATATAGTATATTTACACTATATAGTATACATACATACACAAGTGTTTATATAGGACAAAAGATATATGTGTATATGTAAACAATTTTTATCCCAACTAAAATAATTGACAATTACTGAGTACTTTGCAAAAATATAATACATACTATTTTATACATTGCTTTTTTATTTATTTATTTATTTTTTATTATGGCTGGCTCAGCCTGCCCTGGGGGTGGGGCTGGCGCAGCATGTGGTGCCGGGCATGGAACCGTGGTCCCAGCGGTTGGCTAAGCTTGCCTAAGCGGGCGCTGAGCTATCGCGCTGGCCACAATAGGTAGAACTCTTTTTTATTTTATCACTTTTTCAGTTAATAGTTAAAAAGTTTTATCTCATCCGTGTATCCCACATTTAATACCACCCAACTATCTCTCAACGCTATTTATATAACTGGTTTGCTGAAACCAGCATCCGTGGGGCTGGGACTTGGCTCAGCGGTAGAGTGCTTGCCTAGCAAGCTGGAAGCCCTGGGTTCGTGTTTGGCACCAAGAACATAACAAAAATAAGAAACCAGAATCTAGTTTGTTGTACATTGATCTTGTTATCATGTTGATTAAGTACCCTGGGATAGTGTTTTTTTTTTAATAATAAACTTAACGTACTGAAGAAACTTGCCATAGAAAATATCTCACTTGCCATATTTAGCTGGTTCTCTGTTATGGAAAGTCGTCTGTTTCTTGATAAGCGCAATAAATCCTTCATATGACGTTGCATCAGGAAACATATTCTTGTCTGTCCATTTGTCTGTTGGTGAGTCCCTAGGTCTCGGCCAGAGCTTATCTCTTGTTAATTGCATTGCCGCAAACATCGGCATGCAGGGGTCTCTGTAATGTGATGGCCTAAAGGAAGAACAAAATGACAACATTTGCAGGAAAACTTAGGGAGAACTGGGCCTCATCGCGAGAAGCACGAGAAGCCAGCGTGAGAGACAGGTGCTGCGTGCTCTCTCTCATCTGTGGACTCTAAGAAGAATAAAATTTTAAAAATTATGTAAGAGCAGAAGGGAGGCTACTAAGAGATGAAAAAAGGAATGGGGGGGGGCAGAGAAGGGGCAATGGCAGGTGACAACCAGCGAAGTATGTTACGTGTGGGTGGACACGCACGAGGCCCACTCTTTCATCTCATTAACATGCGCTAACTAAAAAGTCAGGATTCAAGCATTCTGAATTTTTAACTAGTGCATGTTAAGGCTTAATTTTTTTTTAAAAAAATTTCATTTCTGTATTTGGTACAGGGTCTCACTGTGGAGATCGGGCTCATAATGATTCTCCTGTTTTGAGTCTCTCCCGTGCTGGGAATACAGGCGCGCTAAAATAAAGAAAGAAACAAACAAACAAGCAAATAAATAAATAAATAAATAAGAAAGAAGACCGGTGAGATGGTTCAGTGGTCTAAAGCGCCTGCTTAGGAGAGCTCAGGCAACTGCAGGGACTGTGGTTCAATCCCCGGCACCACATGCTGCGCCAGCCCCACCACCAGGGCAGGCTGAGCCAGCCATAAAATAAATAAAGAAACAAACAAGCAAACAAATAAATAAATAAATAATAAAAAATACAGGTGCGCACCACCATGCCCAGACTCTGGTGCCAGCTCAGCGTGCCCCCTCCCCCCGGGCATGGGGCTGGGGCAGCTTGCGGGGCCAGGGATCAAACTCTGGCCCCTGTGCTTGCCAAAGCAGGCACTTAGTTGGCTGAGCTATCTTGCTGGTCCGGAACGCTTAATTTTGGGGGGCCAAGTTTACAAGCTTATAGCTTGCAATCTGAACAACTAAGGTGAAGACAACAATATGCAATATAACAACCATTACTGGATTCTTATCATTTTGTTTAGTGAAATTTTATATATTTTCTTTTTTTTAAATTTTTTTATTCCCTTAAAAAATTTAGGAAGCATTTTCTACAGATGTTTTATTATTTGTTTATTTTTTCATGTGTGTGCCATTTATTTCCAAAAAGTTGGAAATTATATGTTTGTAGTACATAATAAATACATCACTTGCATAGAACCATGTTGACCCCCGTTCCCCTTCTCTCCTCCCTCTTCCCAGCTCCACAGAATCTATCCCTGTGTTTTCTCCTTGAATTATGAAAATAGTTAGAGGGACGCTGTCACTGCATACAAGCCCTTAAGCCCTAGTTTTCCTTCTATTGTACGTAGTTATAGCTATTCTTCAGAAACACAAAAAAATGGTTTCAACTAGTCTATTTACCCTGAAGTACAGTTTCTATTGAAAAAAATCAAGATAGATACCTAATTCTTTCACTTTACCAATTTTCTAACCAGAAATCTGGCTGACTAGACAACTCAGATAGCAACAGCTGTCATTTATGATGTCCTCTTTTTTGAGTGTTGCATAATAGTTGTGGAGCCCCACAAAATGCACATCTGTCGAAGAGTCACACACACACACACACACACACACACACACACATACACAGTCCCTATGGGGCCAGTGAGATAGCTCAGCCATCTTTAGGCAAGCTTAGGTGAAGTTCAGGTACTATGGTTTGATCCCCAGCACCAGATGCTGTGCCAGCCCCGCCCCCAGGGTGGGCTGAGCTGGCCACAAAAACAAACAACAACAAAACCCAGTCACTATGATTTTTGTGAAATATGGATAGCCTAGCACTAGGCACTCCTTTACAGCACTAGCTTTTCTTCCTTTTGGCCAACCCCACTGATCGCTGTCAGCTTCTTGCTTCCTGCGGCAACACCGTGTCTCTGGTCCACCTGTCCCACCCCTGCCTCAGTTTGGAATCAGCCATTTCTCTGGGTGGAAGATGGCATTAAAGAGTAAAATAGGACATGCTGACCACTGTGAGAATAGTGTTTCTAGCAGCTATAAATAGTACCTTTACTAACTAGTTTTATATAAGAATGGGCAGCTAATAGTTCAAAGATTATTTATTAGTTTTTGTATCGGACAGCAAATGCACTTACTAAGGACAAGGAAATATATCATATCATATCATATTGTGTCATATCATATATCTGCCAAAGGTAGGGCAAAGTACTTTTATAAAAATGAAGAAGTCTGATGAAGTGTGGTACCTGAATGGGTGGCATCCTCATCTTTGCATGAAAGTGAAATTAGGGCTGGTGAGACAGCTCAGTGGTCTACAGTGCCTGCTTAGGCAAGCTCAGAGACCACGGTTTGATCCCTGGCACCACATGCCATGCCAGCCCTGTCCCCAGGGCAGGCTGAGCTAGCAAAAAAAAAAAAAAAAAAAAAAAAAAAAAAAAAAAAAAAGAAAGAAAGTGAAATTAAATTTAATGTGTGTTCAATTCCCAGCCAACTAAGTCTTGTGCACATCATAGTATACAATTGTAAGGAAGTAGTCCAGGATTTTTTCCCTTACTTAGCATTTTTGCAAAAGACCCAGTTTTGGAGTTAATGAAAATCTCTAGTGTGAGGCATATTCCCATGAAATGACAAAATCTCTAAGTTGGGCAGGGAGATAAATAGTGGAACTTTAGCAAACAGGAAATTTGACTCACAATCTTCATTAAATAATATCTATAGAACCTCTCATTTGTCTTTGCAATGACATTTGAACAAAAAGCAGATTCAGCGCTTTTGCACTTAATGGAAGCTTTTTGTGGCTTCTCCTTCTCACTGAACTTTTTTTTTAGAATAGGTTTTTTCTGGACTTAAAATTAAATAGATGTAGGTTGGGATTATGGATCTTTCTGCTATACCTTATAGATAGGTATTTATTTATATTGACATATTTATGTATTTTTATCTCCATTTTCTATTATCATATAGAAATATATGGGGGTGGGGCTGGCGCAGCATGTGGTGCTGGGGATTGAACCACAGTCCCTGCGGTTGCCTAAGTTTTCCTAAGCAGGGGCTTTAGACCGCTGAACCATTTCACTGGCCGAGTTCCTGAATTTTATTACTCTCTGATTTATACAGAACCTACGAAGAATGAATCCTCTACTCTGCTACTTAAGAAAACAGTTTACTTTTGAGACTGATTTGTTTCTCTCTAATACAGTTACTGTCATCTTACCCTTACTTTTGTTTTTGTTTTCATCCTGGGAATTGTACTCAAGACCTTGCAGTTGCCAGGAAGGCCCTTGTGCCACTGAGCTATCTTCCCAGCCCTTTATGTTACTTTTACTCAGCTCTTCAACTTTTTTGTCTCTGTGTTTCCTATTTAACAACTAAAGAATGATTGGCTGATGAGCTTGAAGAGTCAGAGAGTGGAATTTAATGTTACCAAGGTAGAAGAAAAGTGAGGAGAAACAGTCTTAGCAAGGAACTGATGGAGTTGTAAATTCCCAAATCAGCATACAAACCCCATCCTTATCGTACAGGATTCTAGCAGGCTGAGGAGAAAGCAGAAGTGGGCGGAAGTTTCTGCTGGTTATGAGTGAGCAAGAGCCTGGAGTCTGAGCACAACCAAGTCAACCTGCAGGAGAACAATAATTAATATTCTATTGGAAAAGACAGCATCTAGGATATTAAGGTGCATAATTCAATATGATCGGTATGGGAGAAAAATTATTTGGCATATGAAGAAACAGAAAAATGCAATCCATGGGTAAGATAAGAAGCAATAAATAGAAATAATCCACAAGATAACTCAAGTGTTTAGATTGTCAGAGAAATCCTT
>PVKN010034029.1:0-11901 GCA_004027915.1 Capromys pilorides
CGTGGATGCAAACAACTGTCCCTTAGTATTTTTGCTTTGGACAAATAATTAGACCATCTCATATTGGGGAAAAACATAACAAGGGTATTTTCTTCTTTATTCTTTTTATTACATTAATGTTTAATGATACATACATTGTACACATAAATAGAATGAGGCAATTATTTTGATACATACATATTTTAGGGTAAGCTTAAATCTGGTTAAATATAACTGTATCTGCAAACATTTATTATAACTTTTTTTAATTTTTTGTACAGAGTCTCACTATGCAGTTCAGACTCATAGCGATCCTCCTGTTTTCAGCCTCCCTAGCAGCTGGGATTACAGGCGTGTGCTACCACACCAGATCAGCATGTCCTAGGGACAGAGCTGGCACGGCATGTGGTTCTGGGGATCCAACCCCAGTCCTTATGTTTGCCTAAGCAGGTGCTAAGCATTTATTATAACTTATTGGTGAAAACTTTCAAAACTTTCTTCTAGTTTTTGAAATGTATATTTCTTTCTTTCTTTTTTTTTTTTTTTGCGGTACTGGGAATTGAACTCAGGACCTTGCACTTGCCATCTCCCTGGCCCAAGTGATAATTATTTTTTAAAAATTAGTCCACAGGATGACAAAGTCTGGGATATTTGTGGAATAAAAATATAATTGAAAAATAGACTTGGATCATGATTTTTCACCATAATAGTTTATGAAGCCTCTTTCAAGTGAGACATAAAATAATTTTATGCATCAGGTTTGAAGGAGAAGCAGGAATGAGGCAGTGCAAGTAGAGATGAAACAGAAGCCCATGCCAGCTTCCGCATTCATGCTGTAAATCTCTGTGATATAAGAAATCACTGTCCGCGAGCATTTCCTTCCACGCTGGATGTGTAACCTGAGAAGGTCTGTCAATAACTTTGAATTCCTGCTAACAGTACCAAGTACATCTAAGTTCTGGGCAACATTACTAAGACAGTTACTGTATTAGTCACGTCTGAGTTATCCAGAAAATAATGCAGTAAGTGGAAAAATATATACTCTTTTCATTTTAGAACATACTAATCAGGTAGAAAATTAAACTGTAGGCCAGTGCCTTTTTTACTAAGGAGAGGTGCTGTATTCTGAATGTTTGGCCCTAGCCCACGAAGTAATGTGCCAAATCCTCACTCCTAAAGCCATGGCACAGGAGGAGTGACTTTGGGGCAGAGACTCAGTTGGGTGCCCTTCTAAGGAAGCCCACAAAGGCAGCCCAGAAGGACAGAGAGCTCTCCCTCCCGCCTCTTCCAATCCTACTCATAATCCAGGCCTCTTCTGCCACAAGAATCCTTTCACTGCGAGGGGGACCGCAGGAGGCTGCTCAGTTAGTCCACTGAATTACACGCAGGCAGCCGCTGTCCTGTCACGGACCTCACCACCTCAAGCTGTCCTTCCACCAGAGGACATGCTGCTGTGCATAGCCGTGGGGACAGCCTTTGTCTTGGATTTCTTAGCCTCCACAACCATGAGAAATAAACTTGTCATTTATAAGCTCTAAGGGCTGGCCGGATAGCGCAGCAGACTAAAGCGTCTGCTTAGGCACAGGGCAGAGGCCAGGGTTCGAACCCCGACATGCAGCACTGGCCGCGCCCCCAGGACTGCTGAGAGGAGACGGCCATCCAGACTGGGGGTGGTGGTGCATGCTTGTAATTGGAGCACTTGGGAGGCTGCAAATGGAAGAATCAGTAAGAGTTTGATCTCTGTAATGAGACAATGTAGGCCCTCTACTAAGTACATTAAAAAAAGGATATGTAGTTTATGGTTTTTTTTAATATCAGCCCAAATAGTTGATAATAGGAAAGAAAAATAATTTTTTCTCTTAGTTAAAAATATGAATATCCAGGTGCAAATGAGAAAATAATATTAAAAAATACTTTTTATAATATCAGTCAATAACTTTTTTCAAGAAATAAGAGCACAATGATTCCCATTATTACCATAATGAAAACTGTTGTCATTACTTTAAAGTACTATTATTTTTATGACTACACTTTTAACATATTTTGATACATTGACCTTTCCAAAGCACATGTACACCCACATACACTTATATATTAAATCAATTCTAATAATTACTATTCATAAAATCAAACTCATAGTGGCAGTTCAAGTGGACTGTCAGCCTGGCTGGCTTTGGATCCATCTGGGACTGGGAGAGCACACTCCTGGCTGGGGCACAGAGCGCAGCCTTGGATCCTCTGGTCCCTGCCCGCCTCCTCAGGGGCTGGGTCTCCCAGCTACACACCGAGGGTGCCCATGTCTCCTCCAGCTCCGATCCCCCACAGCCTGTTGTCTCAGTTACTCTTCTCTTGTTGCTGGGACAAACACCTGGCACTCCAAATGAGGGAAGGAAAGGCTTACTTAGCTCACAGTTACTGGAGGTTTCAGTCCATATTCAGCTGGCTCCAAGGCAGAGGGGTACATGGCAGAGGGCAACCTTTCATGGCGGCAGGCAAGAGCAAGAGCGCAGGGAGAGGTAGCAGCAGCTCAAGCAGCTAACTTCTCTTCCTTCCTTACATTGAAACGCAAATCACCTGCCCCAGAGGAGGTGCAGCACCCATCCCCACAATAATGAATCACAAATTTCAGAAGCCGTCCCATGACTGCATGAGGCTTTGGGGGGACACCTAGACACAAACCATAACATGTGTCATCACATTCCTTCATATACCGGAAGGACCCAGCTGACCATGCATTAAATGTCTCAAAACACAGGGCGAGTTGAATCTGTCCTTTAAGATGTGGGTGTCAGAGACAAAAACACAAGTGTCCTTGAGAGCAAGTGGTCATACACAGTCATAGGCCCAATCTTACATAACTATAATCTGAGCAACAGATATGACCATAAAAATAGACACTAATCAGCTGATCTTGTTTTGAAAATCTAAGATATGTATTGCTGTATGTTACCCTGTTTCTGTCTTTGTATCTGACTTTTGTTCTTGCTCTTGTTTATTCTTTTCAAAATAAAATAAAATTTAAGAAAAGAAACATCTAAAGAAATAATTTTTAAAAAAGATGTGGGTGTCAGGTTATGCACTCAGTCACAGGAAAGCCAACACAGTTTTTTAAAAGAATCACTTAGAAACCAATAGTAATTCTTATAAAATTAATTGCAATTATTCAAAAAGGTGACCATTTACGGGTTCGTTTTAGGTTATCTACTTTGCAGGCTACTCAACAAATTCTTCTATACTAAGAGCTATTTAAAAATAACTTTTCTATGCAAAAGTGAGGTTGGATATCAACAAATTCATTGAGTCTGACATTTCTCTTCCCAAGATGATACAATTAAAATAAAAAAAAAAAAAAAAAAGAAAATATGCCTCACATCAACATGATGTGACTGAGACCTCAGGGGGGAAAAAAGTTGGCTTGTTTTTGCTTTTTAATAAGGGTGTGTGTGTGTGCACACGCGCACACACGTGTCTGTGTGTCTAGTTACATCAAAGGGTAACTTATGTTTCAGCCACAACCAATATATAATTTGGAGCAAACAGGTAAAAGATTTTAAGTTGAAATAGTTAAAAATTAAATACATCAAGAGTTCTTCATAGGCTTTTCAGAAAAGGCACGAACACAATAACAAAAGGTTAGCAGATATGCTAAAATGCCCAATTGCAACAGATGCACCAGTCAGGAGGACCTGGTATGTGAAGGAAGGAACAGGATAAGACCTGGCAATCTTATTTAGGATTAGACCGTCACCTTTCGCGTACCTTATAGGCCTAATGCTAAACGCACACACAGCCTTTCCGTCTGCCAGAAGCCCTCGATCTCGGTCCCTCCCTCAAGCTCAGCTTGCAGAGTTTGCGCCCCACCACGCTCTGCACTTCTGCCCAAGGCTGCCATCTAGCGACCGCGGGAAAATGGAGTTTCCATTCAGGAACTCTTTCTAGGGTTTCTGTAATGATCTGAGATTTGGAGATGCAATTATGGGCAAAATTTAAGAATTTCATTACGATTCTAGTGGTTAACAAAGGCATCACACAAATAATTAGCAATGAAGTGTAAAAAGGTATTAATTACTTCGACAGCACCGACTTTCCACCATGATTCACCTAACGTGTACAGCAGGTCCACGCAACTCTCATGGCTTAGATGGAGCATGTCCCCCAAGGTCCCATGTGTGCAGAGGCGCCATTCCACGAGTGGATGCGTCCCGCATCAGTTCATGAACATGTGCCAGAGGTGAGACCCAGGAGCAGGTGGTCACAGGGGCACGGGGGCGCAACATGGTGGTGACGTGGTTAGCACAAACCTGTCCCTGGCTCCTCCACCTCCCCAACTTTCTAGGTGCCATGGGCAGCGCGCCTTTCCTCTGCGCTGTTGTTTCTGTCGTCAAATCAGTGGGGCACAGGCTAAACGCCCAAACTGAAAAAAAAAAAAAAAAGAATTCCCCTTAAGTTGCAAATATTGGGTATTTCATCCAAATAACAAGAAAGCTGGCTAAGTGATGGTATATTAGCTTCAGTGGTAGACACACTATCTTTTTATATCATAATTATCTTCAGTGGTAGGCACATCAGCTTCATTTTTCAGATTTGAAACAGTGAGGCAGAGAGGCTCAGTGACTTCCTCCACTTCATATTGCAAGAGAGTCAGCTGCTTGGCCTGACTTGAAAATCTGCTCAAATGTGCAGTGCGATGACAAATGTGAGCACAGGTGAGGTGTCATTGGGAGCCCGCCACTCACTCCAATGTCCATCTGTTTGTTAATTCATCAAATATTGTGTCAAATACTATATGTAGTGCTCCAGATACTATTTCTGACCTGTGAGTAAAGTAGCAGTTGTGACAAAGACCCCATGGATATTATTGTTGTAAACATTCTCAGGCTTATGCCTCAATATGTAATACATGAATAGATAATGTCTATAATTCCAAGAAATAAATGAGGCAAAATCAGTGATTAGGAACCAGTAGGTACAAAGAGGCACCATTTCCCAGGGAGGCAGGGAAGTGACCTCTGACAAAAGGACATCTGAATAAAGATGAAATCAACATGAGACACATGAGCGCCTTGGAACAGAATGTTGGAAGGATGGAAAAAACAAGGGTAGCAGCGAGTCGATGTTTTTATTTGTTCCTCATCCCTATTGCAGCAAGAAGGACTAAAAAGCATTTAGGAAGCAGAACTTGAGATGTGTTGTCCTAAGTGTGACTACAAACCAACCCAACCAAAGGTTTCGGACAGGCACACAACATGATGCAATTTCTGTTAATGACATAATGATGGGGCAACTGCCCATGAAGTGGTCAGAATACAACCAAAGGAACTGACCGAGAGGCTACTGCAACGGTAGGTGAAACAAATGCTGTACTCTAAGAGTTAATAAAGTTTATAGTAATCATAAAGAATATATATATATATATATGTTATCAAAGCAAAGGCCACACTTAGATTAGGATGAAGAAAATCCCCCAGGGGGTGTCATGTGCAGTACATTTGTGTTCAGAGACAAGCATACTTCCTTATGGTCTAAAGTGAACAAGAGGGTATAGTATACCTCTGAGCCAATGGAAGCAAAGAATCAGTTCTTCTTTTTTCTTTTTTAACATGCTTTCCGGCATAGCTCATGGGACAGTGACACAGTAGCTCAGTTACATGCTGGGTTCCAGCACCACACTTGCAGTGTGGTGGCTCACATCTGGAATCCTGACACTTGGGAGGCTGAGGCAGAAGTTCACTGAGAGTTCAAGGCCAGCCTGAACTGCATAGAGTAACCCTGTGTCAAAATAAAATACGTGGGCCAGCGAGATAACTTAGACTAAAGTACCTGCTTAAGCAAGCTTATGCAAGCACAGAGACTGACTGCAATTTCATCCCCAGCACCACATTCTGTGCCAACCACCCCCAGGGTGGCATGAGCTGGCCAGAGTCTAGGCTTATTGGCACTTGCCTGTAATCCTAGTGCTAGAGAGGCTGAAAGAAGGAACACCACAAGTCCGACCTGTATAGTGAGACCCTATAACAACCAAATACAATAAAAAAAGTATATATGTATGCCTCATGTCATTTAATGTCTTAAAGATACATATGTAAATTACTAATATTTGCCTAAAGACTACCAGACTACACATGTTCATAGTCTTACAAAGTTAGATTTATCAATTTGCAATATCAGGGAATTTCACCAAAATAAAGAAAAGTCAGAGGGCCGGCCTGATAGCTCAGTGGACTAAATCGCCTGCTTACATAGAGTACAGTAGCTGGGGTTCAATCCCCAGCACCCCGCCACCTGTGGGACGTGTTGAGAGGGTGATTGAGACTGGGTGTGGTGGCGTACCTGTAATCCCAGAACTTGGGAGGCTGAAAACAGAAGAAGCACTAAGAGTCGAATCTTTGTAGTGAGACCCTGCAGACCCTACCATAAATATAAAAGAAAAAAGTCAGTATTCTTACTAGCTTGGTTGTGGTGCAAGGCTCAAGCAAAATTCAAATAGTGCTCTGAAAAGCTAAAGGAAAGACGAGGCTGTGCTGACCTCAGGTCTAGACTGAGAGGCAGGCTCGGGGTTCTGTTTCCTCAGCAACTGCAAAGTTAAGATGAATGTGGAAACTTCCTTTCGAAAACATAAGTGTCTAATGCTCTGACTGGGTGGGCAATGGGGCTGCCTCTTCCTGCCAAAGTGTCTGCACAGCTTGGTTCCCCAGGCAAATGGGGATCACGTTCCCATCTCACAGGCAGGATTTCAAAAATAGAGCATCTGATATTTTTTGATATTAGAGAAGGGTTTTCTAGCACTGTCACCGAGGTTGACAAAAGAAGCTTCCAAACAGTTTAGCACCACTGTAGCTTGTCACCTATTTGTTAAGTTTTAATTTTGAAACTTTGGCTTTGCTGTGAAGTGGAACAGGCCGCTCTCGCAGATGAATGAAAAAGAAATCAGAGTAACTTAGGAAGTTAAGCGAAGGACAATGGTCGTGTGGTTAGTATATTTGCATGCTAGGACTGAAAGCTTGAGCGGCCTTGGAAGGCAACGGGCAGGCTTGCTTGGAAGGTAACGCCAAGCACTTTACGTGGAAAGTGATTCAGCAACTTAGCAATGCAGAGAGGCAGACCTCGCTGTACTAACAAGGCCTCATTTGAGAGGTTTGTTTGCTGTGATTAATGGCCCCGAAGGCAGAAATAGCAATTAAAGAGTAATCATAAGTAGTCATCCAGAAAATAGATCTGATATGATTAAAATATTTGGGTTCCTTGGGACCCCTTAATGGGCACTTAAGTCCTATTTTTAGCTGCCATCCATAGTCCACAGAGAATTAATTCCCTCCTTGCTTCTGCTGCTGAAGCAGGAAGAGATGCAGGTGAGGGAGCGGGGAGACGCCATGGCACCAACCCTAGCCCAGGCTCTGGGGACTCAGAGTAGGCATGACCCTAAAAGTGATATTAGTGCTTGAACTTGGGCTAAGAGTGGGTTAAGTAGTTGGCTAAGTAGTCAATTGTTGAAAAATCAAAATGCATAGGAAAGCTAAGGGACATAGCAGAGAAGGAAGATCCAATAAAGCATGTTTGAAGCTGTAAAATGAAACCCTATTTATGTACATATTTATTTTTGGTAGTTCCATTAGGTTCAACTAATTCGCTCATAGATTAGTTAAACAGAGATGCTTTTTTTTTTGGGGGGGGGCAGTTATTGAACTCAGGACCTTGCATTTGTCAGGTAGGGCTTATGCTGCTGAGCTATGTCCCCAGCCCTTATTGCTGGATCTAAAAGTATTTTATCTGAATAAATATTAAGATTTACTTATCCAAAAGCTTATGACAAAATTTTACCATCATACAAATACAATTTCAAAGATTTTGGCTATATAAAATGTTTTCCCATGTGTTGTGATATGTGTCTAGATGCCCCCAAAAGCTGTATGCAATCATAGGCAAGACTTTATTTCAGAGGCGGCAGAATCTAGAGTGTGTGATGTGACCCTGGGATCAAGGGTGTGTGGTTACTAACCCAGTCTACTGGGTGCTCAGCCCCAGCCTAGTCCCCGAAGCCCAGACAGAGCATAAAAGGGGCACAGGCAGCTGCTCGTCCTCCCTGCCAGCTTTGCTCCCTTCTGCCTGCCCGCAGCAGCTCCTCCTCGCTGATGTCCTCCACCTTGCAGCCAGTGAATATGGACTGACCCTGAGCCCAATAAGTCTTCCCCTTTGTCTCAGCACTGATAATAAAGTAACTAAGACACAGTGTGACAGTTCAGCTCTGACCCTTGCGTCTGAGAATCGCCATTCAGCTTCCTGCTAGGGGGGTTGATTATCTTATACCCATTGGACCATCCAGAATTCCCTTTTGGAAAAGTACATGCTTACATCAGTAACAGATTTTCCCTATTGATTTCTTTTGTACAAAATGTTTTGATGACATCTGTATTCTCATATGCTTTAGCATTTTTCTACAGCTTATATTCTGAGTAACAGGAGGTAATGCAGCTTTATTTATCCTACAGAAAGAACTATGTATTCTAGAATCACTTATTGGCTGAAGCGTTTCCTCTGAGTTTGTTTCCATTTTGGACTGACTGATACGTAATGGTGTAGGTTTCTATGCAGTTAGATGTCCATCTAGACTGTGCATCTTACAAGCTGTATATGATACCCATATGTTTCTGATTTACATAAATGGAGCCAAAGAACTATTTTAGAGCATGAATGTTTTTGTGATGTTTCCCTGCCTCTGTGGGTTCCACGCCAACGTAGCTGACACACTCTAGTATAGAGAGGCTCATCATGTCCGTAGCAGCCACAACTTCATGGACATTATACCTGTGCTCACGTGTTTTTAAAAGGTAAGTTTTACATAATTATATATTAAAAAGAAGCAATAATACTGCTATTTTATCTGTGTGATAATTTTGAATAGAAATCTTTTATTTTTAATTTCGATTCTTTTTTATTTTTTGTTGTATTTTAGGTAAGGGTCTACAGGATGTTCAGAGCCTCACTACTAGATTAGACTCATAGTGATCTGCCTGTTTACAGTCTCCCAAGAGCAGGGATTACAGGCGCTACCATGTTCAGGCTCAACTGCCATCTCAGCGCACGCTGGGGTGGGGCCAGCACGGCAGGCCTGGGGATTGAACCCCCAACCCCTGTGCCTGCTTGCAGGTGCTTTAATCCGTTGAGCTATTTGGCAAGCCTGGGATCTTTTCATTGTTATAAATATGACAAGATTTTACACCAAGAATATTGAGTTAAATTGTATAAATTTACATCTGTGAGGAATGTTTAAAAAATCAACTTCCTGTGACACCTGGTGCCTCCAGTTACAGTGCAGAGGAGGTGGGAGAGGGGTCCAGACTAGTTTGTGTGGGGATTGACTGTGAAATCTAAGGCATTTTGTTTAAGACAGGCTTGTTTTGAACAGAAATCTTCAGCTGGCATCTTAAAATTGTCATGCACCAATGACTGCTGTTCCTAAGTGCCAACAGAATGTCCTTTACTTTCCTGTGGCTAACATTTTGCATGTTTTAATATTCTGTAATCCACAAGCTTCTCCACTGTAGTTCTCCAAGCCCTTCCTTAAATAAGGCTCAGCAGTTATTTTGGCTTCATATGAATAAATGAGTGAATAAACTAATGAATGAATAAATAAATACTTGTGGGTAGAAGGAAAGACATAGAAATGGCCAAACAGGAACACAGCCACATAAGGAATGAGGACAGAAACTGTGGTGGACTGCTAACTGGTGGGCAACTTGCCACACACAGCAGAAATGAATTAGCATGGACTGCTGCTGCAGTATAAGGGGCAGAACTGGAGAGGCTGTTACGGAAGCTCTTCAGAGAAGCTGTTGGAGCTATAGAAAGAAGCTCACTGTCCTGGGCCCTTCTGCTGGATGGCCTTGTTCCTTGGGCTTTCCTGATGAACTCTGTTGTTCTCATCAGAGGACCTCGTTGTCACTGAGGATGGCTGCGTTTCATTTTGGAGGAGCTCCGGTCCTCACTTTAAGTATCACTTCCAGGCTTGAGAGAGGAAGATGTTGCACTGCTCAGTCTCCTGGAGAAGCTTGTCTCATTGGCTTTCTTGATGGAAACTTGGACTTCCTCACTGCTGGAGGAGCTCAAAACCTCACTGATGTTGAGGATGGCTCTGGTACTGTTGAGGGAGCTCTGGTTCTTACCTTCAGCATCATTTCCTTACCCAGTGCTGATCTCTCAGCCTACTGGCACAAAGTCTTCATCCCACTCGCACAGACTTTCTAGCTTTCACCACTGACCTTTGGGCCTTTCCAGTACAGATCCATGAAGCAGGCCTGCATGAGACATTGTTATGAGTTCTAGACCTCCAGCTGGACTTGCAGGAGGCATTGTTATGAGCTCTAGGTTTTCAGCTGGACTCGTAGAGGATGTTAGGATCCATACCCTAAGCTGGATTCTTTGGTCTTTAGTACGTGTGGCCAGGACTCCTACATTCGATGTATATGGTTCTTCGGGTAATTTGCTATAAAATAATTTTATAAAGGGCATCTGTATTGTATCATTTCCCTTGCAAAAAAACCCAAACAATGACATAAACCAAAAGGAAAGCTAAACAAAATATGCTACTTGTGTATAAAAAAGTCCTCACTGCCAGAAAGGGCCTGATAAGGATGAGCATGAGCCCAAGAAAGCCACCACATTAGCAGATACTCCACCAAAAGAACTCTAAGAAGCAGCCTGTGTGTCCATCTACAGATGAAGGACTAAAGGGTGCTGCTTGGCCATGAAGAAGGCAAACTTCAATCACTGGGGGAAAATAAATGCACCATCGTGAAACCATCATTTCAAGTGAAATAAATGAAAAAAATTACAGCTTAAACATAAAGTAATTTCTCTTATAGGAGAAATCTAAAACATGAATAAATTGGTAAGTAAAATAAAAGCTCATAGGAAACAAAACAGGAAGATACAACTTTGACATAGGGTTGGTGAGAGGGGAATGGAGATAGGCCAGAAGAGGGGAAGGAGCTGGAGGAGTCAGTTAAAGTGTTATGTGCCCGAACCAACTCTCCATGATAAATATAACCATTATGTACTGCGAACATGCATGAATAATAATACAAAACTTTTTCTAAAGAACCATCAATGAGTCAATGAAACAAATTCCCAACTAGCACATGTTTTCCCTCCTTTTAACCTTCAACAAAGAAAATAAGATGAAAAGTAGTTGGACCACAGTTCTCCAACTAAATGTCCAGTTATGAAATAGGGGTACTTCTGAGCATCTGAAATTTTTAGGGAAATACACCAATACTCATCATCAGACATGACGTGAGCTATCAGTCAGAAATGTTTCCCAGTTTCAACATCAGATCCTGAGAAATTCCTTCTGAGACTATTCTATTTTTGTAAGATAGGTTCAACAGCTAATACCATAATAAGGACTTGAGCCTGGGTGGCAGCGCACACACATTATGCTACCACTTGGGGAGGTTGAGTGTCTCAGTTACTCTTGTGGTTGGGACAAAATACCCAGCACCCCAAATGAAGGAAGGAAAGGTTTATTTAGCTCAGTTAGTGGAGGTTTTAGTCCATGTTCAGTGGGCTCCAAGGCAGAGTGGCACATGGCAGGGAGCAACTGTTCATGGCAGCAGCAAAATGCAAAGAGAAAGAGAGTAAAAGGAGTGGCAGCAGCTCAGGCCAGCTCATTGTAGAGATAAGAAACTAGCATCTTAAAAAGCGAGAACAAGAACAATAAACAAAGCTTAGGGCAGGTTGTAATCTGTTACTTAGGGATTCCAGAAAACTGGGATTTACAAAGGCAGGTAGCAGCTTATCCTGATTGTTGTCTCCGCCCTTACTTTAGATGTTGGTGATTATCTCCTCCCTTCCTTGTAATCCTTTCAACAACTGTGTGAAACTTGTGTTAAACAAACAGTGAAGGTCAACAGAGGTTACAGTCCT
>PVKN010034030.1:0-11917 GCA_004027915.1 Capromys pilorides
AACAGTTAGATTGGTTAGAAGATGTGTAGAAGGAGCAGTGGCTCAGTCCCTGGTGATCTTCTCGAGGGCCCTGGGAGTACCTGGTCCTGTGTTCAAGGCCAGGGGCTGCTCTGCCCCCACCCCCGTGCATGAAACTAGGGCCTGCAGGCTGCCATTCCCCACCCTCCCTCAGGTCTGCCTGAGCTGTGGATAGAATACAAAGCACATCTGACAGGCCTCATGACTGTAAGGGGCACAGAGATGAAAGCTGTTCCCACTTTTTGTGGAAGTTTCCCTCATCTGGGAGCGAATGTTGTTTTCATTTGAAATACTACATACGCAGTGTGATCAGACTACGTGGTAAATGTTCAAATGCTTTAGACCAGAGGACAAGTCACGCAGTGCCTTGAGTGCCCTCAGAGCCCTCCCCCTCCCTTTGTGCGCACTGGTCCCATCATGCTGGCCACTGAGGCAGTTTCGCAGTCCTCTTTCCTGAGTGTGCTTATGAGGTGTGATCAAAAACATGGTGAGTGCCACTGGTGAGAGCTTGTAATGGAAAGGCAGCCTCGTAAGAGCGCGATGCTGTATTCACTGAATCTGGCACTGCGTGACTCTTGGCGCTTCCCCCAAATCAACTTGACCATGAAAGGGAAGCGTTTTGAATCAGCTCAGAACATTTAGGCAGCCAGGACAGTGCAGCCACAGACATGGAAGAGGGCCCGGAGAACAGCTCCTGCAAGTGTCCACAACAGTGGCGCGAGTGCTTTCAAGGTGAAGGGAAGAATTACGAGAGGGATGAATGGCCATGTAGCTCTATCTCTAATAAATTGTCTTTAAATTTAAATATTCATCATCTATTTCAGTCACACCTGTCACAGGGGTGGTTGAAATTTTTACAGTAGCAGCTCTGAGCATCAGTGTGAAAGGGACGGGAGACTAGCTCAGCAGTAGAGCATTTGCCTGGCATGCGCTTGGCCCTGGGTTCATCCCCAGCACCTCCAGACAAACAAAGGGACCACATAGATGCACTGTATGTTCCCACTTCCAGGGATAATCTGTTATGCTTCCAAACTTTCTAATTCATGGTGCAACATCATGAATGAGTTCACTTATAGTGACTCACCTTACCAGCAAGAAACTCCATCAGCCACTGGAGGCATTCAAGTTGGAACGCAGGACTTCTGGGAAGAGGGTAGCGTAGTGAGTGACAGAGACAGAGCCTCTCCAGGATCCAGTGAGCAGACACTGGAATACAGCAATGTGAAGAGGAGGAGGAAGAGGAGGAGTAGGAGAGGGAAGGGGAGAGAGAGGGGGAGGGGAGGGGGAAGGGGAGGAAAGCGTGTCCCCTGCAGCCAGGAAGGATCTGAAGCAAGGAGCAATGCCCACAGAGAGCAAAGACAGAAAGTGAAACAAAGAAGGAGGTGCCAAGTGGCAGCTTCTCCCTGACTCTGGGCCCACTGGGTGGGACCAAGTGAGCCTGCAGACGCGGAGAGACACACCACGCAGTAGAGCAGCCATGCAATGGAGCAGCGAATGCAGAGGACTATAGGGGCTGGCTGCGTGTGATGCTCTTGTGATTGCGCGTTATACCACATTAGCCAGAGTGACATAACTGTTCTAAGCAGTTATTCTTCTTGGTATGCTAAGAATGAGATTGCCTAAAGGTCATAAAAAATACAATAGGCCAGTGCCGTAGAACCAGATGCTGCGCCCAGTAGGCAGAAGCTTCTCGTCTTCAGCAAATTGGAGGAGAATCATGCAGCATTCTCAGAACCCAACAACCAGCTCCGTATGCCTCCCCCTCCCTTTGTACGCACTGATCCCATCATTCTGGCCACTGAGAAGCAGTCATTTCCTAAGGATTCTAAATACTAGCAATGTGACTGCTCACCCTAGGCAATGTACAAGCATTAACCTAGGAATTAAACTAAAAAGAAAACAAAACACAGAAACAAGGTGCAACCCCACACATCCAGCTGACCAAAAGCAAATCCAGGGGGCAATGAGGTGGAACAACACACACACCACCCACCTGGCCTCTCTCATTATATCAGAATTAATAGCACAAATAAATCAGATTCCAGAAAAAGTCAAATCAAAAATAATGTCTCAGACCAGGGAGACAGCTCAGGAGTCTTAGTGCCTATTTGGCAAGTGCAATATCCAGGAATCTAAAAATTCCATTAAAATATCTGCAGCGGGATGAGCCAGTATGAAGCAGCATCTCAGGCATGGAAGGCAGGCTTGAGGTCAACAATCATGAAAAGAAATCTGTTAGGTGATGCAAATAAAAAATAACATGAGATTGATCAGAGTTCATGAAAAGGCAGGAGATAGTGCCAATGACATTTTTAAAAAAAACAAAAACCTGTTTACAGATGTCACAGCAGAAAACTCTTCTGGCAGGGAAAAGAATATGATATACAGATATGTGAAGCCTGCCTAGAATTCCGACTATCCGTGATCAAAAAAGTCTATAGGAAGGCACAGGATAGTCAAGATTCCAGAAACTCAACCCAGGAACAGAACATTAAAAGCTATTAGGGAGAAGAAACATATCACACCTATAAAGGAAAGCCTGTCAGAATCACAAATGACTTCTCAATCCAAACCTTCAAGTCACAGGGAGTTTGGAGTGAACTATTTGAAGCCCTAAAAGAAAACACCTCCACCCTCAATTTTGTTCAGGGTCTCACTCTGCAGTGTGGAGGCAGGGCCAGCACGCCCTGCAGTGCCAGGGATCAAACCCAGTCCCTGGGCTTGCCAGGTTGGCGCTTAGACTGCTGAGCTGTGTCCACAGCCCTTCAGCCTGGATTGATGTGCCCCAAAAAAATATCTTTTAAAATTGATGGAGAAACAAGATGCATCATGACAAAGAACACCTGAGGATATTCATGGCCACTAAACCAGCATTCTAGAATGTTCTAAAGGATATTCTATGAAGAGATAATAGGAATGCAGCATCATGAGCCCCAAGAGAGTGAATCTCCCAGGCAAGTCAGGCTGGAATGTGAAACATTCACATCTGGGCAGGAAATTTAGTTTGGAAGTTACATTTTTGGTCATTTTTACATAATTTTAAAATTTTAATAAAAAGGGATCATATTGCATTTACGATTTCACAACAGGCTTTTTCCAAAAACACTCTGAACAGTCTTCTGAGTCACCAAAAATTTTTCTTGGATTTCATTTTTTTTCTCATTTTTGTAGTTTTGACCATTTTCTATTACTGGACTTTTAGGAAGCCACATTTTTAAAAATCGGTATCTCTGTGAACAGCCTAAGTGCTTACAGGCAAAAGCCTTCCACCGAGCTGGCGTGGTCAACCTCCACAGCTGCGCTGCTCTCTGGCATGGTCTGGTGGTTCCCTCAGTGGAGCCGTCAGGGCAGCAGCAGAATTCCCATTTGCATTCTTCCCTGTTAGCAACCTGTGTGTCTTCCCCAGTCCACGGAGGGCAAATGTCCCTGGTGGCGAGCGCTACAATACTCTCAATGCCTGGAAACCAGAGTGCGGCTACTGGAAAGCTCCTTCCAGGAGTCATTCGTTTGCCCCCAAGGCTGCCAGCCTGCCCGGCTCTATCCATACCTGGTGTGCAATCTTGTAGGGCCACGAGAAAGTCTGTGAGCCCCAGGGTGAGTCACTTTGAGAAGTAAAACAGTCAGAAAAATAAGACTGGAGAATATGTGTGCACTCTCTCTCTCTCTCTCACACACACACACACACACACACACACACGCACACACACTTGTGAGAGTGAACAATAATCTCTCCAACCAAAGCAGGTAGAAGTTGTACCATCTACTGTAAAGTGATATGGAAAAGAGAACATAGGTATAGGTAGTTAGAAATGAGTTTAATTTGTATACTAAAAGAAAAACATATTTTAAAATATCTTACTTTAATAAGAAGGTAAAAGTAAACATAGTCATTTGATGTTGCTTTGTACATTTTTAACACCCATGTAGAAACATCCACGTGTATCAAGAAGCATTACTGGCCCCGCCCCAGCACAGGTGATGAGCAGGGATGGTTTTGAGCTCTTGTTTTCACCAGTCGCTCTTTCCCTAGCAGCTGATCACAGACATACATCATAAATGTGATCCTGCTCTGTGGTAGAAAATATATGAGCGGCAAACATCATGGAGTCTGGTCCTGGCTCTGCCATTTATTAATTCTCCCATTTAAAAATACATACAAGGATAAAAAACACTGTCCGGCAGGACTGCTCCCAAGAGCTAACGTACATCAGCCTGTCATCAGAATAACAGCGTCCAAGGGACCCGCCGTGGTTCCCGTGAGGACAGTGATGTCATTGTATATTAGCACCCTGATTAGGAGCTCATTGTCAAATCGATGATGTAAGTGCCTCAGAGGACAGCAGACATAGCGGCTGTGCACACCCACCCTGAGCACATTTAAACCTTTGCACACTCATGGAGTTGATTGTTCCTATACCCTCAACCAACTGAGATAGTGAAGTGTTAACATGCCATCTTAAAAATGAAAGATACCCATTTTAACAGAATCAGATGTATAGGACGAGATTCACTGTCCCTCTTACAAAAGGAAGAAAAGAAGTGCTTGAGGGAACATTTCAAAGTTCTTTTTGTAAGGATTTAAATAAAGACTAAGTGGACAATGCAGACCCAGTTTTTACCTTAAATATAGCACATATCACCCTTGCTTCTTATAAACCAGCTCACAGGCACGTGGACCGCTCTCCATGCTCCCCACACGTGGGGAGGCCGTGGCAGCCTACCGAGACGTTGGCGTGGCCCATGTCCTTCAGATCTTTGCCAGGCAGAGTCGTAAACCCCAGCTGCCTGCAAAAGCGGCATCGCACAAAGGCTGGAGGTCAAATGGAGTCTGCAGGATTTCTCTTTTCAAGCTGGTGCCTGCAGGCCAGGACTGCAGCTCAGCAGCACAAGCGCCTGCCTGCGAAGTGCAAGGTCCTGAGTTCAGTTCCCAGATTCCACCATTTCAGTGGCTGTGGTTGTGGGCTTTCCCTCTAAGAGGTAAAGGATGCTTGGACCCTAAAAGAGCAGTGGCTCCCCGGAGACCTCTAGGAAGGATGGCATTTGCCACGCAGATGTCACTGAGTCTCAGAGATACCCTTATGGACGGTCTACAGGGCATGGGGTGTTGTGTGGGTAGAGCGGGTGCAGTTGCATGCGGAGGCTCAGAGCCGCTTTGCTTTCTTTACAGCTGTCTCTTCCCCATCCTCCTTCACAATGAAGACAAACACGCTGAGCACGTCGGTGCCCAACTCCTACTACCCAGGTAACAGACTTCTGCCACCTCCTCAGAGTGTAGCCCTGTGGCGGTCCCAACTCCGTCAGCCCCGCCACCCTGTCCCCAAGACCTTAGGAGCTTCCTCTGCTTGACATGTTGTGCCCCAAGGCTTTCTGTGGCTTGCTGCAGGGGCTGCGGGGGACTGTTCCTCAGTCACTTACTGTTCTCTCTCTCTTTTTACCTCTCTGCACTGACCCGCTCACGATGTGTGGCAGACCCATTTGTGCCAACCGCAATTTTAGGTGAGAACACTTCCCCTTCCCATAGTTTCTGCAGAAGTGGAGGAGACCGTTGGTGGCTACTCTGGGGAGACCGGAGTTTTCCCTCTGCATGCTGCGGGGCTGAGGAGCAGGAAGCTGGGTGTGGATAGAGACTTGCCCAATCCGGTCTCCGGGGTGTGCTTGCGTGTCTGTGGGGTGATACCGAAAGATTCCAGCAAACAGGCCCAGCTCCAGCGTCTCCCTCTATGCTCAGAATTTAGCATCAGTTTTGATCTGGAGGGTGGGAGGGTGGGAAAGCAGTGTGTCCTCACTCAGCTGTGTTCTCCCAAGAGCTGAATTCCATCCAGTGTGATAGCCATAAAAGTGGAAAGAGCTTCTCTTTATTATCACTTATTGCTAAACACTAAAAATGTCCATTTCAAAAATAGCATTTTTCTAATTCTGCCCAGCGTCATCCAGAACAATGATCACCATAGTGTGTGGGCCCTTCCCACCCTCCCGGGTACCCGGCACCCCAAGTGTCTGTCACTCAGTGGAATTTCAAAGGAGCTACTGTTCTGCCTAGCAGTGTGACACGACGGCACTTTATAACCATGTGGTTTATTCTGTGTCAGCTATCACTAGGAACAAGCTAAACTTGAGCCCGGCGGGGCAGAATGCATTTCAAGTATGAAATATTCCCAGCAGGGGGTTACAGGAAAAGTCCCGTTTGCGCAGTGTAAGAAGGGTGAGGAGAGATGGCGCCCCTGGCCGTGACACGCAAACAAGCATGGGCTGCTGTTGCACTGAGACGCATAAGTAACCCGAGTGTGTCCCGGCTGTGTTCTCTTTCTACCACTAACCTTACCGGAAAGGAGCACAACAAAAGCGACCTCCAGGTATATAACAACTCATCGCAGCCAGCGTTCCATCCTCAGCTGTCCGCCTCCTCTCCCCGATTCTCTATAAAGGGCGAAGATCTCGGCAACACAAAACCGTGTTTCCCCCTGTGCCTCCCTTTCCTCTAAGTTGTTACGATTTCTGTAGAGAGGGTCACTGTGTCTTCTCCATGGTGTTTCCTGGCTTTCAGTTGTTGCCTGAGGGAAGAAAGAAGTCTAAGAGGGACCATACAGCAGAGCTGTGGGACCATGCAGTGTTCTAAGGGCTAACTAAGAAAGACCACTACACACACACACACACACACACACACACATGCACATACACATACATGCACACACACACATACACATACACACATACACAGTGCCAGGGAGACCTCCATTCTCGTTCTTTTTCTGAGTGAGGCACACAGGCCAAGCTTGGGTACCCAAGCAGTGTGATGTACATGCAGATGACACGGCATGGAATCATCAGAAGGCAAAGCCTGTGATTTCTTCGTGCCCCGCCCCCACCCCGGCTCTGGCTTGCCCTGGTACATGTCCTGACACCCGGAGCCGTGAGTGGGAGGGCAGAGACATGCTTCCTCAGAGGCAAGAACACGTCCCGATGTCTCAGGAGGGCTCACATAAGCTTGTTAAGCAAACCTCATTTTTCTGAAGTTGATGCTATGCTGCTGTGAGCACTAATGACGTCTTTAAAGGTAGCTAGACTCCCCCTCCAGGAGAATCACTTGAGTAGACAATTCAAGTTGCAAAAGTGATGCATGTCGTAAAGACGTAAGCCGGTGAGATGCATAGGTAGCCTGCCTGGCACGGACAGCTCACTGGATCCCAGAGCACTACGTGGCAGTGCTTGGGAACCGCACCTCTCACCCATTCCGTGGTGCCAATGCGCACTTTCGCACTGCTTAGTTGGGATCATGGGGGGGGGGGGGCTCCTGCCTGATACTCTGTGGGGAGACGAGCTCTGTGTCCCCTCCAGTACTTCTTGGAGAGAGCAGCAGTTAAAATTCCCTTCAAGACAAGAAGGGACGCTTTGTGAACCAGAGCTCAGCGCAGTTAAATCTTTTAGTACCTTAACCTGCTAAGATGCCTAACCCCAACATAGAGTTTAGTTACATCTTTACACCATTTGCTTATACAGACAGACAGACAGACAGACAGACAGACAGACAGACAGACAGGCAGGCAGACAGACAAAGGCTTTCCAATTAAAAAAGGCAGCATTCATTTCAATTCACTAGTTTTCAAGTGAGTTTTTTTAAAATTCAAGTTAATTTATTAAACAACATAGGTAGAATTCATTTGCACTTCTAGAAAAGCACCAGAACTATTATTAATAACTTTTTTATTTTATCCTCCTAAAAGAATGTTTTTAATTTAAAAATTTGTTGGTTGTTCATCTTTGCAATCAATACAGCAAGCAGATGGCAAGTGATACAGTTTTTCCAATAATCAACTTCCAAAAGGCCGGTGGAAACCAAGGAATCACTCATTTCAATGGCATCAGGGGTCCCTAACGGTAGAGGTGACCCAGGTTCCTCTCAGGTGCGGCATAGGCCACTTGTCCCCTCTTCCCACACAGCTCTAAGTTATAGTTCCCTTCTTCTAGGTGGAGGCGGCAGTGCTTAAGAGGCCTAAACATGTTCCACATTAGAAAACGAGGCCAGGATGTCACTGTGTAGTGACAATGGCTATAGCTATGTGGATTTAAAACTTTTAAAAAGCCTAAGCTGGGGTCCAAGTGTTGCTAGGTGACACGTGTGTCAGCTCCAAAGACCTTTTTCGTTTGGAGGAAGTTTAGAAGCTGAGCCCCCAAAGAGGGGGAGTTAATCGTGTTCATCCACAAGGGGCAAAAGGGAGAGAATAAGAGAGGCACAGCGGGGAAACTGATTAGGGTTCCATTTATGATAGTCCAAAGAGCAGAGCTTCCTGCGGGAGGCCCCAAAACCAGGGGATGCGGACTGACCCAGGCGTCCTACATCCCACCCGTGACAATGCTTGGCAGTGGCCAGCAGCAAATCGGGTGTGACAATGTCCAGGCGTATTTCTGACTGTTAAGATGGGAATATACACTCAATTGACATACCTGCTAAATTTCAAAGCAAATCCAAATGAAAAAAAAACAAGCAAACAAACATGAAATCAACCTGCCACCCCTTTGATTTTGTCTTTGTGTCTTTAGCCGCCTTGTAGTGATCCAGGTGTCATTTCAGCAGCAGCGACATAGCTACACACTTGTGTGCCACCTCCATACCATGCATCCCCAGGTGCTTTGCAACGCAGACGGAAGCAAGGGTCAAGGACAGGTCCAGCTCCCCAGACCCCAGACCACGCTCCCCAGAGCCGAGCCACCCCATGAAAACGAAAAGGGCAGTGGCCAGAGGCTCTAGCTGAATTCCCTGTGGATGGCACAGCCAGGCATTTGCAAGCAGTGACCACACACCCCCTTTCATGTTTGGATTCTTTATACCTGAAATCAATCTCGAAGTCAGAGTCCCCTCCTGACTTCCGCACTGTATTTTGAGGAATGCCACCCTCAATCAGAAAGCAACTAAAGGGGTTCAGCATTTTAATGAGTTCATGTACAGAACGTGAAACGCTTAATCACATAGCACTTTCCTGCCTCAGACAATTTTTAATAGCTACCGTTTCTGCAGTTCATTAATCTAATTTAGTAGTAGCCACCCATTAAAACGGAGCCTCTTTAGGCTTATTTGACCAAATTTTGATGTTAATTTTGTAACACAATTTGCTTGGCTTGCTCAAGAAATTCAAAGGAGAGACTAGGCTGAGTCTAAATACGCCTTCTTTAGTCATTACTTGGTTCATGGGGGATGAAAAGCAATTATGATACTAATTTTGGCCTCCTTCCCGTTATTGACTGCCTAAATTAAAGCTCTCCCTCCTAACTCGGTGAGAGAATTGAGGCTTTGCCCTCTGACCATCTTAGAGCAGAAGCTTTAACTGAAAAGTTGAAGCACAAAATGAAAACAGCCTGTACTTCCTCACGTGGTACTATTGCTTATGCCCTGTTTCCTTTCTCTCCTCCTCTTTCCTCCTCATATGTATCTTCTTAAAAGTGCCAATCAATGGTAAGTGCCCCGCCCGCCCTGCAGTAGCCGCGGAGGGCGGGCGTGTGTGTCGCGCCCAGGCTCCGCCCCGCCGGCTCCAGGCTGGCTGCATGCTGCCGCTCAGAGCGTCCCCTGTGTGCTGTGTCCGTCCACGGTATTTGTTGCGCTTTGTGGTCCTGGAGCATGCGCAGTGACTCATGCCGACTCTGTCTCCGCTCCAGGCTGCCTCTGCTCTCTCTGCTCTGCTCTGTCGTGTCCGTTTGCACCAAGCCTCATCCCCATGCCCAGCCTCGCGAGCCAGACCATGTTGTGCACTTTTTATTTTGCTCACGGAACATCTGTGCAGAGTTTATTTCCTTCACCATACAAAGGAGTGGCTCCCACTTGGGGGACCCAAGACTGGTTCTGCACCAGCTCTTGATGAAGTTTCAGACGGAAACTTCCGCAGGCCGCGGCTGTTAGTGCCGAGAGGCTGAGCGGAGGCTCCTCCACACGAGCTCGGGGAGCACCGCGCACCGTTTGGACTCCCCCTCATCCCTACAGCACTGCCAGCCCCACTGAAGTTTCAATAAACACATGACATTTCTCTTCTTGCTGAGCCATCCCGGGGACTGCTGCCTCCTGCCATCGGTGTGGGACGTCCGTGGCAGCCTCGTGGTGTCCTCGGTGGCCCTGTGCTCGCTCACTTTGTCTGTGGCCTTCTTCCCCCCAGACGAAACCCACACGATGGCCAGCGACACCAGCAGCCTGGTGCAGTCGCACACGTACAAGAAGCGCGAGGCGGCTGACGTGCCCTACCAGACCGGGCAGCTGCACCCTGCCATCCGGGTGGCCGACCTGCTGCAGCACATCACGCAGATGAAGTGTGCCGAGGGCTACGGCTTCAAGGAGGAGTACGAGGTGAGCTCGCCGAGAGGACCCGGCTGCAGCCGGGAGGAGGGCGGGTGCCATGGCAGCAAGTGGGCCCCGCCACTGCCCCGATGCCACCCTCTGTATCCCCTGCAGGACAATCAGAGGCCTCCCATGGCACACTCTGCCCCCTGCGTGGCTTCTGCTGGGAAGGGGGACACTGAATCCTGCTCCTGTGTAAATCTGTCAGGAAGACACAGCCCACTTATAACAGCCCCAGGCCAAGCAGGGTTGTCACATGAAGGCAGCACAGTGGCCGTGGCAGACCTGCCACGCATGTGCCACGGGGCCAGTCTACATCATTAAAAGCGCTAAAAGGTTGGCATCCCTGAGGTGCCAGGCTATTTCTCGGCCTTGACAGCTGGTACTCTCCTGCCAACCCAGTGGGTCCTGGGCTCTCCATGGACAGCCGTCGGTAGTGCCAGGGGCAGAGCCTCTGCTGGCTCTGAAGTGCAGGGCTCAGCCCTTCAACAGGCTCGGCCATTAGTGAGCACTGCTGCAAGTCAAGGAGGGAGAAGCAGATGCCCGGCAGAAGCGTGAGTCCCAGAAGTCCCTGCCACCTGAGTGTGCAGGTGGGCAGGTGGCTTCGTGTCTGCATGTGTATTTTATTTATTTTGGAGGCAGTGTTTCACTGTGTAGCCCAGGCTGACCTTGACCTTGCAGCAGTCCTCCTGCCTCAGCCTCTCAAGTGCCGAGACTACAGGTGTGCGCCACCATGCCCAGTGTGTGTCTGTGTGTGACTAAAGGCAGGTGACAGGCACGGATAAAGACACAGAGGCATCCTGCCTCTGAGTCGAGAGGAGGGAGAGCTGCGCGGCCTTTCCATCCATGGACACATCTCCTGGGCGTGTCTCAGCTCCATTCTTCCTCACTCTTGTCATGCATAAGCATCCTAGGGGTTCTCAGGGCCCAAGGGCCTCCAGCTGCTTCTGTTCCCTCATGCAATGCTCATGATGCCTGCCATCATGCCTGCTGCCACCTTGCCAAGCTCTCTCTTTCCCAGCAGGATTAACAGGGACGGTGACCTGTGGCACCAGTGTCGGTGGCCACCTCAGTGTTTCTTTCAGGAGCTCTGTAGCTGAGGCAGATGGACAGGTGTGCACGTCCCCGTGTCGACAGCAACCTCAGATAGAATGTGCCGGAACCCAGGACCCGATCCAAACCATGCCCTGGCATTTCCTTTCAGTATTTTTGTCTGGGAAATATTCTCAGATGCAGCTCTGTATTTTGGAAAACCTGCATTGTGAGGTTTACCCTTGGTGGTCGGCTGTATAATGCAGTGAAATTGACTGCTTTTGCCTGTAGCCTTCTGCACTTTGAAAGACCAGCTTAAGAATTAATGGGATTAAGGGTAAAACTTCCAAAAGCATTACTATCTTATGAAAGGCAAAATTAGGTTATTGAGAAAATATAAGCCTAATGAATAGAGATAATGTCTTAGTTCTATCTAATATTCTGAATGCAGATATTGCTGTAATGTTTATTAAAGATGTTAATGTCAGAGAGATTAGAGGCTCAAATAACAATTCATAAAATAGCCCGAGTCCAATTTTTCATGCACTA